>NW_017547257.1:820577-938205 GCF_001854935.1 Bemisia tabaci
GAATCGATTTACCTCAATTCACTCTGTATGCTTCGAAAAGATGAATTTCAAATAAATGGGTGCCATTGACCCGTCAATATTGATATTAGAAAACTGTGTTACCTAGATGTTTTAATTTTAGTTGTTTTTTCTTCCCTAGGGAGTTGAAAGCCAGAAGAAGAGCAGAACAAGAGGCCCATGTTTTAAAGAAGAAAGCTCTCAAAGAACTAATGGATAAAAAATCTCTGGAAGGCGTGAAAAACAAATTTAAATCGCAGAGCACCGAAGAGGGTGAAGAAAGCAAACCAACAGAGGGTCCTCAATCGGAAGAGGAAAGTGATTATGAAGAAGTGCCGCAAGAAGAAGGAACAAAGGGGAAGAGGGATGGCGATGACGAGGAAGATGTGGAAGATGCAATTGAATGGTTCCGCAAGGAAGTTGGTGAAGAACCAGGAGAAGGTATTGGCAAAAGTTTTAATGTTGCACAAAAAATAGGGAAAAAATGGAACCATCCATAATATGTGAAAAATATGTTTGCAGTAAGACCTTAATTTATCGGATGGGGATTTAACAGTTCAATCTTCCGATCCCTTCAAAGATCTCAAGTAATTCAAATTAATGGATTGAATTGTCAGTCCCCTGAAAACCAATGAATCGAGGTTATACTGTATGAAGGCATAACAGGATTTTCATGTAATCCCATCTTAAATTAAACGATCAATTTATTTGATTGCTGACGTATATTCCTACAAATAGCAAGCTGGATGCCAAAATTTCATAAAATATAAGACCCTGAAATATTTCTCGACAATTCAAGAATTTTTGATACACTTATAATTGCATAATGAAAAAGAAATGTGTCAAAATATCAGCCTAATTCCCCAGAATAATCATAATTGTATGAGCACTATTTGGAGACATCATTTCTTTTGTAGATCAAAGGTGAAACTACCAGACCATGTATCTCGATTTTCAATGGAAAACTGCTCACCATCATTCTTAAAAACTTCTGTGATTTTTCTTCTCTGTGCAACAGAAACTTTGTGAAAACATCAAGGAATTGTGTACACTGATTTGTTCTCCTCCAAAAAAAATGAAATAGGTGCGAAGATTCTTAGCGACTGCAAAGGAGATGCTTGGTCTAGTAGTTACACTATTGATATGTTCCTCTTGTATCTTTTGTAATAAACGTCAAGAAAAAAAAAACACATAAAAAAAAGAAAAAAATGTTTTGCATTGTATGCAAGAGATACAAGATCTCGCTTTTTGGCCATGGATATGCATTGTGTATTTACACCATGAACGTTTTCTTTCGGGGGAAAAATAATGACAATTTTTTTTTTTTTTTTATTTCAGAATTCTTCATAACTGCTCCCAAAGCAAGGAAAAGACCAGAGCCTCCAACAACGGAAGAGAAAACGGGCAAGTCAAAGAAATCAAAGAAGTCAAAGCAACATAAATTAGAGGATGACTATGATGAAGAGAAAAAAGGAGAAGATGATGAATCGAAACACATTCCTGCTCATTTACCACAATGGAGGAAGAAAAAGATTGCAAAGCAAATGAAGGACCAAGGTGATGGCAAGGACAAGAAGAGTGGGGAAAAATCACAAGACTCCAAGAAGAAAAAGAAGAAAGAACTCAGCTTATCCCAGAAAATTCATAAAAAGAACTTGTTGAAGAAGAAAGAGAAGAAGAAAAAATTATTGAAGAGTAAGCTGAGGAAAAAGGGTTTTCACTGAAAAATTTAATTTTTAAACCCAGGTAAAAATTATTTTTCTATTTGTGTAAATGTATGTTGAAGATGATTAAAATGAAACCTAAGTACCTAATTTATTTGAATTTTTTTTTCCCTATCCAAAATCGAGAAAAATCAGCAGGGGTTACATGGACTAATGTTTTGGGGTCAAAATCGAAAGTTCTTCAATCGGGCTGAAATGAAGTTAGTACCCTTTAAAATGAGTCAAGAAATCCGAATTGGTCAAAAATGCTCTAGTTCTCGAAATCAGCTTAAAATTAATTTATTTATTAAGATTTCTAAACTCCTAACTGATGTCAATTCTGCCCAAACTCTCAGTCTGATGACTTCTTTCCCCGGAGAGGGTCAAGAGGTCTGCCAGAAACCGTGGCTAAAGTGAAAGCGTGAGTGTCGACTCGAGAAATATGGCTTGAAGATGAAAGCATTGGCAATGCCTAAAATTCAATCCTTACCGGACGGTTCCGCTGAAACATTTACATATTTTTGTACAGAAAGAATGAGTTTTAGACTTCACCGTGGCGTCCATCATAAAGCTATTTTTTAAAGAAAAACTCCTATTCTTGGTCTAACCTGAGTTGGCAACATATCATTTTACATATCTTGATATGAATGTTAGGAGTTTAAGAACTTGGAAATGTTTCTATTACATTTTACCAGTCTTAAATTATAAAGTTACATTAAAATAGAGACTGGAGACAAATTAGTTAGACGGATCCACAAAGTTAGTGCAACTGAATTTATTTATGAAACATACAGCCTCTGTATGAACTAGATGTAAAAATAAAAACAAAATATATTTACAAGATTCAAATTGAATTTTTAGATGGAATAATTATATGCCTAAGAAGAAAACTCGAGCTCAATTAACGCTGTTGTGTGCTTTTTGCGATTTGTTCCTTCAAGACTAAGATACTCTGTCGTTGCTCAGGAGGTAACATAGCAATCTGTTCATTGGTTAACTGTAATACTTGCATGATCAACGCAGTCTAGAAAAGAAAAAATCATCCAAGAATTAGTATGAGTTCAAAAACTTAAAGGCTGTGAGCAATGAGTTAAAATTCATGGTAAGGGGCCATCGTTTCATTTCAATTTGGAGAGTTTGATAGGCGTTTTCAAATAAATTATCAAGAATCATTTGAAATCAACTTAAATAAATCACATCTCCAGCTGAAAGTATTGTAAAGCAAAATCTTGATAGCTGATCCAAAAATAATTGATAGCCATTGTAGCTTTCATACTTTCTTGTAACTATACACTTTCAAGCTTTTTTTTTCATGATATAATATTCATGCAGCTTAAAATTAATGTTTTCTTCTTTGGAAATGATGTTGATTTGTTTATTTTTGAATTTGATACAAAATTTGGTTTCAAACGTTATACTTAGTTACCTAGTACTAGAGGAAATAGTTGGCATCTTCAGCGATCAATTTGGAATTCATAGTTACAACTGATCGTTACATTTATAGTATCAGACTCTTTATATTCTTGTGTTAGAGTCCTTTGAATACTTGGTTATCAAAACAAATTCAATGCTAATGAGAATGTAGGAGAAAGCCATGGTGTCTAGAATCTTTGACCATACTCATTCCCTGATTTTATCCTGATTTTCATGAGCTCATTCCCAATGAAGGATCGAAATTTTCGCCCACTTTGCCGGGATTTACTTGGGGAAAGCGGGTATAACTCTTCTGAGTTCCAAATACATATTATTATGAATAAAAATTTGTTTTCATCTTCCCTCCGACTCTTTAACGCACAAATTCCAAAAGCGTTCCTGATGTTTACATAACCTGGTCAAAGAAAGATGCTCTATTATTCTGATGATTTGAAGGTTCGAGAGGTCAATAATGGCGACTCAGGTACAGTAACAGGGAAGAGATTCCTGGTTTCTGGAAGATTCCCTGATCAGGGTGTCTAGGTTTTTTTTTTTTTTTTTTTTTTTTTTTTTTTTTTTTTTTTTTNTTTTTTTTTTCATTTCGGGAAATCCTGATGCAATTCTCAATTTTTTACCGCTAAATCCTGATCAAATCCTGATTCTTTGCGGAGAAAAATCAAAATTTCTGCATGAGCGGATGCGAAAGCATGAAAAAATCCGATCGGACAGCCGACTTTTCTCAAATCCTGATTTTACGATCGATTTTTTCTCAAATCCTGATAAAATCGGGATTCAATTCTGATTAACCTCAAATCCTGTTAGAATCAGGAAAATCCTGATGCTAGACACTCTGCTGATCCTCCTACAAGGTTTTCAATCCTGCATTCTCCCGGTCTAGACACCCATAATAAAAACAAATTTAAAAGAATAAGAAAGTAAGAGAAAGCATACCTTTTCACTATCCGGATTTGAGGCAGCTGGAGGAGGCACAGCTCTGGGAGGAGCTTGACTAGCAGAAGATGCTGCCGGTGGGACAGGAGGCCTTGCAGGGGCTGGCACTGGTCCAACATTAGTTGCGTTTGTAGAAGCCACTGAAACACCAAATAGGAATCATTTTAATGACTGAGTTCGAATAACGCGATAAGATATTTATGATCTAAGTTAATTGGACACCTACTTAAATTGAAGAGCAAAAAAATGGCAATTATTGATGGAAAACAAAGTGACAATGAGAGTTTGCCTATGTGAATGCTCAGAATAAACTAAGTATCAAAATGAATGAAGCTTCAGTATTCATTTTGACTTCATATTTTGTGACTGGATCAGACAAGAAATTAGGAAACTTCAAATATAAGCTGTTAAAATGGATTTAGTCAAAAGGGCAAATAAATAGAGCTTTCAGGACTTACTAAAAGTTACAAAAAAGTCTATGAAAGGCTTTCGATGTTTTGGTTCCTCAGATTAACTTATTTACCTAATTTCAACTCGTGAAACTTCTTTTTTTCTTACACTAGTAGACTAACCACGTTTACCTCTAGTTAAGAATGTAATTCATTCTTTGGTCTGAAGAAATTATGTCCTAAATGTTTTTTTCTTTCAATCAAATTTTGTAACTGGCTGAGGTCGTACAGTTTTAGCTTGCAGAGATTTAGCTATAATCGATAGAGGTTATTGAAAACAAGATAGATATATAAAATAGAAAACACATACTTGCTCTTGGATCTCTCGGGTCACGTGGGAATCGTTCAGGAGGTGCTGAAGGAGGTGGAGGAATAGGTTCTGGCATGGCAGGTCTCTGAGCTGGCATACGCGGTGGATACCTGTGAGTAAATGAAAAAAAAAATGATAAATATATTAAACAAATTTGAAAAAATAATAACGATTCTTATGGAAATTATTTTCACTACAGACAACGGTGCTTTTCAATTCTCATTTACTTGCGCTTCCGTTACAAATTTTTAGACGGAAACAGCACCTAAAGGGAAAAAATTATAAACAAGATTTTATTGGAGTAATGGTTTAGTATAAGTTGAACCGTATCCACATTTTTAGTTTCTCCTTTCGCCATCAAATAAATAGAAAGGATGCAAAATATTTCTAGTTCAACCATAGCAAGGGCTTAGATTGAAAATGCATCGCTCAGATTGCGCCATTGCAAGTCTCCACTCTTGTTTTACTGTTTTAAAGGATGGCTGACCGACAATTTCTATTGAAATTCTCTGTACACTTCCTTCACTTATTCTAAATATACCACAAAAAATCGCAAGGAATCATTTTGAATAGTTATCCTCAAAAAAAAATATATAACATAATTGGAGATTATTGAATGTTGCAATTTTGATATGCATTTTTTGCATTTAGCTATCGTTAAGCCTCTCATACTTCAAGTCCAATGAAATCACCCTTGGTGACATGCTTGATACGGCCTAACCACAGAATCAATTTATAATTTCATTGTTTTTGTTTTTATTATTCTTTACTCTGTAAGCTGGGAGAAATTACTGTTTAAAATTACTGAAAAATCAGAAAACTATAATTCATTCATGTATTCACAGCATTTAGGAGAGTTGACTTACTCATTTGCTGGCGGGTAACCTGACATGCTTGGTGGCATCCTGAGGTCTTGGTCTGCAGAATTTCCTGAACGGTTTCTGGGATCCATTGTCCGTAAATCTAAATCTTGAGCTGAAAAAAGAGAATTACGAATGTGAGACATGTTTCATCTACCTAATTAGGCATGCACATTTGCGTTTTAGTTAAGAAGATCAAACTAGCCTGACAAGGCTACTTTTATATGAACAGTTCATGCAGTAAATGCACACATAGAAGCATTATTTGAAATTGTCTGTGAATAATACTCAATGCATAAAAGATCCTTACATAATGGGGCAGAGGCAAGGAATTCACACACGGTTATAGTGTAGTTTTTACTATGTAAAATTTTGTGAAAAAATCAAAAGGTTCATTAAAAATTTCAAAAAAGCACTTCTAAAAGGAGATAAAGCTATTTAAAATCAGACCAATCAAAAGCCAACAGTCGAGTTGAACAAGAAGAAGCCTGAAGCTGAAATCAGCCAATCAGCAAGCATTGTTTTCCCCGCTTGGCTTTGTCATCAGAGCCCACTAAAAATCGTTTAAAATTAGTTCCATTTTTGACATTCTCAAAACTGGGTTTCTTGGCCATTTAGGGTTTGAACAAATTCACTAGAAGCTTGGTTCACTCCATACTTCCCAAAATGAATTTTAAAAAAAAAAATGGGTGCCACTGATCTTTTTACCAAAAAAAAAAAAAATTCTCATTAATTTTCTTAAAAAATAAAATATGAGCACAAACTTGTAAGATTGCAATCAGTGATACACACTTTTTTGCTTGATCGCCAAAAATGTCGCCTTTCAAAATGTTAATAAGTTATACTGAACTCAAGTTATCTGATGTGATGATCACAAAAAAGCACATCAAACTGCCGGATAATTACAAGGTGAGCACTTACACATAAAAGCAGGGGGAGGGGGAAGCTGTCCAGGACGCGATCCAGGTTGAGGTTGGGTCCATTGGTCATTGACATGGTCAGCAGGTCGTCCTGGTAAGGGTGGAGCCGGTTGTGATGGAATCTGCAGAGGTGTCACTGGAGGATTTGCAGCATGTAACATCGACTAAAAGAAAAATACATCATTACCGATTAGAATTATAATTTTAAAGACGTCTTACTTATTTTCAACATCTACAGTCAGTGCTAAGTGACTTCTAATGCAACTCTCAGACTCCTAATTTGGCCTTGGACAAAGAATTTCCAAACATTATACCAAAAGCAATTTGGTGTTGAAAAATGAGTTGACTGCGGTTTTATATTTCATCATAATGCCAAAAAGATGGAAATTAAGAGTGCACATGAATATCTAAGAAGCATTCTACTTTTCAAGGACCACACAGAACCAAAGACAAGTTGCATAAACTATGGTGTTTATTTTCTTCTTCTTTATCCTAATACTGATTTGACAGATGTGCTCACAACTTGAATCATGAGCCTTGCATGAAATTTATACAGATGTAATCTTCCAAATCAAATTGGAGACAATTTTTTTTTTTTTTTTTTTTTTTTTTTTTTTTTTTTTTTTTTTTGTAACCAATTGTGTTGAGACTAGCTTTGCTTTGACTTTGTCTCGGCAACATTTTCCAATGATGAGGGTACATGGAATGGTTCTTTGTAAATAAAAGGGTTCTAGATATTGGGATCATTACAATTGTAGATGCAAATGGTCTTGGTATCTTCTTGCCCACTACAACAGAGTAACAAACATCAAAACTTTCGATATTCTGCCTGAAGACAATTATCTTTGATAGATGTATTTACCTTAGAGGGCCTTCAACGCAATTAAGAAAGATTGAAGGTATTTTTTTTTCAAAACTTGGAATACGTTAAGGGGGCAAAATTAGATCATCGGTAAAATTAAACAAATGAAAGAATCATTTTGAACAGAACTTACCACAGCAACCTGCGCATCCACTATCCGCATTACAACTTGAGCTTGTAAGAGAGCATATGCCAACTGAGGGTTCTGTAGAAGCATAGTCCGCGCTTCGGCAGGATTGTTCTAAAAGATGAAATAAAAATTATGAGCCAAACATTTTTACAGGTAAAGAGGAGGGGATGTCAAATTAAAGAAGTCTATGAAATAAAGATAAAACTTTAAAGAATAAAATGTATTGCGATTTTATCTGAACTAAATTAAAGTATTATTTGTAAGTCTGACATACCAAAATTTTCTGGAAAGATCTTGGCTCATCTGCATGCTTCTTATCGGTACATCATCTATTTGTTTTTACGAGCTATGATAATATTTTCAACACTCTATGAAGCTTTCAGTTTTACAAAAATTATCGATTCAACAGAGAGTGAGTAGAGATGCACCTATTTTTCGCGCACCCTGTTGAGCATCATATTTCTAGAGGGATTTCACACAAGACCCCCTAGGACACCAATTTTCCGATCAATTAATCAATCATTCTGTATCCATGTAAAAATCTCATTAAGGTCATTTAATTATTTTTAATAAGGGGGAAAGGATCATAGAGCAAATTGGTAAAATTATAAAGAAAAATTTTTAATACTTATCTTACCTGGACACATAGTTTCATTTGCTTCATTAACTCAAACATCTGTTCTGGTGGTAAGGAGGCAACAGCCTTGCTAATAGCCTCAGGGGCTTTTTCAGCACTTACAGGCTCACCATATTGACTTTCAGATTGAGGTCCAGCCATGAGAGCTGTAAACATTGGTGAAGAAAGTGGTCATGATGAAATTTAAGCATAGCCAGGTAAAAAGTTCAATAGGGACTCAAAATAATTATGTGGTTTACAAATTCACTAACATGGAAGTCAACAGTAAAATCTACTTTTGATTCATTGACAAGAAAAAGTGTTAACTACACCGCGGCTCATAATATCCTATTGGCAAATTCTTCCATTCCATGCTGATGATGCACCTAGTGTAAAGGAGTCATTTCTGTAATCAACTGAGAGCATTGAGCAAAATTATGTAGCAACAAGCTCAGTGTGACGACTCTAAGTACAGTTTGTTATTATCTACTGAGAAAGTAATTTTTTCTGAAAGAGGATCAGTGTCCTTCCTGATAAGATAACAAATATGCAGTTAAACAATTGTTGTGAATATGTGTAAAAAACAAGTAGCAAAAGCTACCTGCTGAGGGGGCGCCGCCCCCCCAGACCCCCCCTTTCAAATTATATATGTGAGACTTCGAGTATCATAGAAGTCGTGCGGCGACATGCCGAATGAAATGCCACAATTAAAATTATTGGATCAGATGATGAGCTGATAAAAGCCTTACCTAGTAATTTGGGAACATTTCTGACACAGTTTGGTTGCTTTAACTANCGACTAAAAACCAACAGAGCTCTTTTGCAGCCCTAGAATTAATTTCAAGGATATGAGGTCTTAGTCATATTGTAAGAGAATGGAGCAAAAACTGACTAATAGGATACCAAAGTACAATAATACTATAAGCGTACAGAAGAGCAGCAAAACCTTTTTCAATTGGCTGTCTGTGGCATGAATAAGAAATTGTATGATCATGAAAATATAGCGTATGGTTATGCTCTTTTGAGTCAATATGCTTAGGATAAAAGGTAAATAATAAGTAGATAAATACAAAATACTGACACTGCATTTCCAAACGAGACTTTTCTGTACAAGCATTGTCTACTCGTAAGCTCCTTCCGCTGATTTCACAGCCATTCAAGTTCCGCATAGCACTTAGGGCAGTCTCTTGATCTTTGTATTCACAAAAGCCATAACCTTTAGGTTTCCCTGTTTCTCTATCATAGACTAACCTGAAAACATGGAAGCAACAGAGGATTGCATAAAACATAACAATAAACACAGAACAAGGAATGTAGAGTAAAAAAATAGCAGTAAGAGCCTGGTCCATGTTCATCATGAGGTAATCACAGCGGTTATTCAAAAACCACAGCCTCCACTTGATTAAATACTGCCAAAATTTTGATGAGGCTATGTGTGAATCCGAGTGTTGGGTAGGTAATCTTGTCAGACTGATTGCTTTATATGACCTCATTCCATTAAAGCCAAACTAAAAGAGGTGTCTGGCAGCAATGGATGTATTTTTTCTTACTAGGTAGATGGAGGAATTAAAATATGGATAGAGAAGTTTGTTTCTATTATACAAAAAAATTATTGTGAATGCCTCATTGATCGGAACCCAAGTTATCAATTTATTATTGATATTGCTTCTGCATCCTACAATGAGAACTAATATGATGACAAATTAATTAGCATGGTAAGTGATAGTAGAAAAATACTCACTTGAATGAAAGAACTGGCCCAACTTCGCTAAAAATTTCTTTCAATCTTTCTTCCGTTGCTTCATAAGGAATGTTTCCCACTGAAAAAATCAAGCACAATTAACTTCATTTCAAGTAAAGTTGACCACATATCTACGAGGAGATGAATTGGATTGATTCCACCACTACACCATCATAGATACTTCTTGGTTATGATAGTTCTTCATGAAGGTTGATCTGGAGTGAGATGGGTGTGGAATTTATTTTTCCCAGAAAAAGGAAACTGGGCACATTGTACACTCTGGGAAAAATGACGACATTGATTGATTCTTAATCAAATACTTTGAAAGTAAGATAGGAGGGGCGATTTTGTAGACCCCAATTTGTAGTCTTGCAACATTAGTCAAACTTCCCCAGGGCTGCGAGGCTTCTGCGATCATTCGATTTTATATCTCTTCTCGTTGCAATGACGAATGTAAAATACGTTCGGCTATTAATGAAATATTATCTAACAGCCTCTAGTAAAATGCTTTTGCCCTTTTTTATGAAAGAGTGAAACAGAAAATGCGCTTCTTCAATTTGGAAGCTACATTTCAGAGCGAAGATGTATTCAGCAGATCTCGCCTCCATAAGTGCGTTCGAAGCTCCGACAGGCTTGACAAGGAAAGAGTGTGAAATAATGGTTACATAGGTGTGAATTCATAGTCAATGGTCACTTAAAAGCAAAATGGGTTGTTGGTAGGTATGAAAATAAAAGACGATTGATTCAGGCGCAATCACTCCGTTCTAACCTTCAAAATGAAAGAAAAACTTACCGAAAACAGATCTTAGAGATTTGTCTAATACGTTTTGATCAGACATTTTGGAAATTTATAATTAATTCTATGTGCACATGAAATTAAATATACAAGATGTAAATGGTAGATAAAATTAGACACGATGGCAGTTCCGCCCGGCACTTTCAACTTTTTAGTCAACAAAAACAAAACAAATCAAATCAAATCCTCTTCCATATGTTCCCAATTCTAAATGGCTGGAATTGGAATTATACGTGGCATTCTGATTGGTCAATCGTGGTTCATTTTCAAAATGCGGGATCTGAGCTTTTGCGTGCTTGCTTTGTTTATGTTTTTATCATATCAGTGAAGTGAATTGCATGTGACCGTGAATATGGCAGATTGGAAGTCCGTTTTATCCGCAGCGGGATTTATTATGCTATGTTTTTTTGGAATTCCAATGAACATCAACTCTCCAAGCCCTGCTGAAAAAGAACAGAGACTCCTGTTTCATAGTTACGTCCACAAATTCAACAAGCCGTACAAGCTCAATGAGAGCGAGTACGAGGTCCGTTTTAGAACATTTCAGGTTGGTTACATAACACGTTATTTTGCCTTGCCCTAACATAACGAAACCACAGAAATGATTTTAAAAGCTTTTGACGAAACTTTTTTAGAATGGTACTCTAGAAACACCTTCAGTTGTCATTCTTGGAATTTTAAGAGTCTCCTTTACTGCTTACTTACATCGATTATTGTGGTGTTGGCTTGGCTCATTCCTCATGTGAAGCATCGGCTAGCACCACACGCAGAATGTTCTGCAAATCATTGAAGATGAATAATTTTATTGTAATCTGTGCATCGCTGCACCAAGTTGAGAATAGCATTTCCTACTATAATTGTATATTGAGAATAGCTGTTGATGATGTCATTGATAACAATAGTCATGTAGCATCTGTGGTTTTTAACCATTCTTGTTCGTGATTACCTAACATTCAGTGGAGTGACCTGAAGTGTTCTCCATTGATGTGTTACTGATGGAATCAAGCCTTTGCCAACGGGTTTTTGCGGTTGAATGTAATTGATAGATAGGTCAGGACATCCTAGCTGACATCCCAAAGCTACCCAAGCTCCAGGCTTCGGACGGAGCTTGAGTAGCTTTCAATGCCATAGCACCGCCAATTCCTGATGATTTATCGGCGGAATAACTGTTAAATTTCCGATTCAGCCTGCTGATTAACCCAGATTGATTTGGCTCAAGCATAGCTTATTATATAATCTTCCAAAGCAATGTCTCGGATTGATAATTTTAGATTTTTTCCTTGTAAGTTATGATTTAGTAAAAATTAGGACTTGATAGAGAAATTCACAGTCAAGTACTGAGAAACCACAAGTTGGTCTTAATGCATAACTGATTACTGAATAAGATTATTCACTCTGACTACCTTTTTTTTCCCTTTTTCAGACGGCCCTTAAAACAATTGAAGATTTAAACAAAGGCCGCGACTCAAATGAAAGTGCCTTGTATGGTTTGACGGAGTTCTCGGATATCTCAGGAGATGAGTTCTTGTCAAGACGACTGCTTCGAAAACTGGGCAAAAGACTTAAGCATCGAAAGTTGGAAGAAGACACTAGTGGCGAAAAGAAAGAAAAAGATCGTCATCACTACAAGCACAGAAATCATCATGAGCATCACAATCATGTTAGGAAGCGAGATGTCTCTCCAGCAATACCACCCAAAAAAGACTGGTAGGATACCATACTGAATATTGTTTTCTTATTTCCGATGCAGATTATCAATGGAGGGCTGTTTATTACGTTCTTTGCATAATCAAAACACAACTAAATGTAAACTCTGTAGACAGTCCATTTGCTTAACCCTCACAGGTGCACATTAATATGCATAGAAAAACCCTTTACCAGTCCATTCTCAAGTTGCAAAGGTTAAACATGAGAGACGAAATTTTTTATGATAGGTTAAAAAGAAATAAAAATACATCCATAAACCAAAGATGTTGAAATTTCCTGAGCATTCCACCTGAAGGAAACTTCCTCCTATTAACCCAAAAGATTCATTATTTCATGTCTGCAGCACAAATTTTATCTTTGTTCTTTTTGAATGCCCGAAAAATTTGCAACTATGCCATACTTTCACAAAACTGAAAAATGTACCAAGTAGGTAAATTGACATTAATGCTAGGTATGCACAGAAAGCGGGTGCCATTGTAGGACCCTCAAACATTAGATTTTTTTAAATAAATAAATAACGTCCCCCATGAAGATGGTTGTGAGCACTGGTTTTCCCTCCTTGTCTTTGAAAGTCGAAAAAAATGCAAAAACAAGCCACTTTATGACTTAATTTGGAAGGTTCAAAACACCAAGTAATGTTTTGTTATTTTGTAACAAGTTAGCACAGTAGTATTTATCTTTTTGATTTTTATTAAATAAATGTTTTAATTAATTCTCTATTCTTTTTATTATGTACTGTTTCTCTAATTTGCTTGTTGTTTTCTTTTACAAGGCGAGATACAGGCATTATCGGCAAAGTACGGGATCAGAAGACTTGTGGTGCTTGTTGGGCATTCAGCACGATTGAAACAGTAGAGTCTATGTATGCCATGACAAATGGTTCTTTCAAGGAACTTAGTGTACAAGAAGTAAGTGCCATGAAAATCAAGAAATTTAGTTTTTTATCCTTACGAACTGCCTTCTTCAATTTTTAACATTTTAGTACACCTCACATTGGTATTTGGCATTTTTTGAAACCACTCAAACAATTTTCACAAAGTGAAATATTTTTGGCTAACAAGTCAATAGTGCATTCACAAATAACTGTCTAAAATTCTTTGGATGGAAATTTTAGGAGTATTGGGTGAGTCTGGAAGTCTGGGCATGGACAAATGTTAATGAGTATAAATTACTCTTATAATTGTACTTGTGTTTAAGTCATTAATGGAAATAGATGAGCAGCTTGATATTGAAAAATTCCTCCTGGAATTGAATTTTTTTAAGAAGATAACCAGCAACATGTCACAATAGACACTGCCTTTATTCACAACAAATTTTACCAACCCTGGATGGGTACAAGAAATATTGAACCCCTGCTTTATCCTAAGTAACTTCTGGCCAATTCATTGCTTGGTTTAGAATTGGTATCGAAGCATTGGCATTTCATGCGTTTTTATATGCTGATAAATTTATTATAATGCTGTGGTAGTAATAATTGAAACCGGCTTCAAGGAAGTTCTGAGTAGGTTTCAAGTACATTGCTTTTGTTTTATGATCAAAATTTATTGATTTTTTTTTGTAGGTGGTGGATTGTGCCGGCAATGGGAATGCAGGATGCAATGGTGGAGACACATGTAGTTTACTTAAGTGGCTTGTCATGAACCATGTTCCAGTCAAACTAGAAAAAGATTATCCCTTAGTTTTGAAAGATGAAGTTTGTCGACTCAATGGGTATGGGTAGGTCTAATTTGTTATTCTTGTATGCTGAAAGTTGAAACTTTTCTGCTTGTATGCTGAAGATTTTTTTTTAAAAAAAAAAAAAAAAAAAAAAAAAAAAAAAAAAAAAACTGGAAATGTTGAAAAATTCCTTCTGAATATTTCAGTTATAGACTTAAATTTTCTATTTTTCGATTATTCGTCCCATTGCTTTATGTGCAGTACCATTTTTCCATCCATCTTACAGTGGTAGCACAATTAAATGCAGTAGAAATGTTCAAAAGCACACGTTAAGAAAGCATTAATAGTGAGCCGTTGACGCATGGCACGCTGAATTAAGCGTAACATAGAGCTCTTGCAATCAATCGGTAGGTACAGGTGTGTAAGGTTTACAGTTGCACTTGTGCATCTAATCATGATAATTTCTACTCCATCATTAAATCAAGTGTATACATATAGCAATAGATTCAAATTCTAGAAGTTCAGAAAATAGTCTAGAGCTTGAGGAAACAAACAGCCTGTCAACAACACACAAGCATGAATAATAAGCTTCCAACTTTGTATTAATTAAAATCAATATTTTTTTAGGTTTGAAGGAGGGATAGAAGTAGCTGATAACTACACTTGTGATAAGTAAGTTCTTTCTTAAGCTTCCTATCTTATGATTTTTGTCTCTCTTACTCGACAAGTGCTTTATTGCTTTCCGTACAATTGCTGCTTTAGCGTAAATTTTATTTTGGTTTTTAACGATACTTATTATCGTTAATAATTTTAAACCTGCTGAATTTTGCTAAATTATCTCTTGGGAAGTAAATAAAATGTTTTAACCAGTCCATTCAATATTTGATAATTTGCAGAGAAAATTTCATTGCTTTGTATGAAAGTGCTTGATAAGCTGAATTTACAGTATTCTATAAAAAAATTACTTCTGATAGGGGAAATTTAAGAAGAATAGATTTTCGAGTAAGAAAATTTACTGCCTTGCGCCATCATAAGCCATTATTTCTCATCTTAACACATTTATATTCGAAAATTCACTCATTCCGTCAGAAATCCTCCAATTATTGTTCACTTTAGAAATCAAGGATGTTCTCATTCTTTTACACAGTTGCCTCAGTAGTTGCAATTTATGAGTAAAATTAATCAAGTTTTAGACACTTGCAAATTTTCCATTTTATGGACACATAGGTTAAAATGTATAAAAGAGAATAACACAAGTCTCCTTCTGGATTATATTATTTATGAACCCTCAATAATGCTGTTGGCATGTAAGCCAAATTATAGTTCCTGTATCTTAGTCATCAAGTCTCTTGCTGTTAAATGGACAGAGTTTAATAGGGAGGAACCAAGTCTCATCAAGATCAGCCCTAAAAACAAGGTTTGAAGTTTTATTACTCTGTATTCAGAGAGACTATTGAAGATTTGCTTGAACAGACAACCAATAGGGAAAAGATTACTTGAAAGACTGCCCAAGAGATGGGCAGTGGGAACAGCAGCCTGATTGTTGAAATTTTTTGTTTGTCGGGATGATATAGATGACATAGGTTAAAAGACGGAGCGTGATTGGTTGGCTATGTCTTATCGCTGCTTTGCCGTGCCTATGTCAGCTTGAATTCATGACAAGCTAACGGCATCTCTTAAGTTTCCGGCAGTATGTCGTCCACTCCACCTGACAGAAGCATGACAAGGCAGCGATAAGACGTAGCCGACCAATTACCCTCGCCTTTTAACCTATGTCATCTATGTCGTCCCAACAAATAATAAATTTCAACAATCAGGCTGCAGAACTGACTTTCTTCTCCTGAAGATAATTGAATTTTGGTATTGCTGTTTTTTTTTTTTTATTTATTTACCTGATGAATCTTTTACATTTATTAATGATTAATATTTGCTTTGTACTCAAGAGCTTGACAAGCAGGGTCATACCCTAGTTTTTAGTAGAAGAAAAAGAGAAGAAGTAAAACTCAGTGCTGGAGTTACAGTTAAACACTTTTTTCACATTCAAACTATTTTCTCTATACTTTGAATTTTTAAAGGAGGAAATATGCTGCTAGTTATGGTAAGTGGGGGTAAAAGTTCACATGGGGCAAAAATACTTCCAGCTTTTTTTTTTTCAGATTTAGGTCAGATTAACGACAGCGCCAAGTCATTTAAGTCGGTAATACTGTTCTTCATTTGGGGCTTACAATTTGAAAATTTTCTTTTTTTTCTCCGCACTGGAAATCTGATCTCTTCTTTTATTTTTTATTCCACCAGTTTTGTCGGAAGTGAGTCAAACATTCTGGAGCTCCTTGCCTTTCATGGACCTGTGATAGCTGCTGTGAATGCACTTCCATGGCAGTATTATATTGGTGGAGTCATCCAATATCATTGTGATGGAGCGCTGCAAAATATCAATCATGCTGTACAAATCGTTGGGTACGATACCACTGCCGCTATTCCGCACTACATCATCAGAAACTCGTGGGGCCCATATTTTGGTGATAATGGATATGCTTATCTTGCAATCGGCGGTAATATTTGTGGTGAGTATTTTTCTTTCACTTGCTGATTTTGAGCTATCAGAATAATCCCAACAGCAATTGAATCGTGTCGTGGGAAAACCGCTAATGTCCATTTTTCCAGCATTGAGTTTTTTCAGGTTGATAATACTTTTCAAGAGTTGATACAATCCTAAAATCGCTGCAAATACTCTTTTTGGGATTGAAACATCCCTAAATCGAGTATCAACACCACTTTTATGGATGCATGTAACTCTGAAAAGTATTATCAACCCAAAAAATCTCAAGATCGGAATAATGGACATTAGCCGTTTTCGCACGAACCGATTCAATTATTAGGGATAATTTGGATACTCACGGTTGGTTTTTGAGTATCATATTTAGGGTGAAGGAGTAGAATGAGACTCTATCCAAGGTATGAATTAAAGCACTACGCAAAATTACATATTTCTCTTTAAAATTTTATGAGGAAACGGAATCACACAACAGGAAGTCTTAAAATCAACTTTTAAACAGGATTAAGTGTTTACAATCAATCATTGGTCAAATACAAATGACGTCATTTCTATAGTTCAACTTCCATTTGATCTGCGTTGTTAATACTTATTAATATCTCCCTTAAGAGTTGATTTCCAAAGTTCTCGTTCGGTGATTTGTTTTCTGCATAAAATTTTGAAGATAAATATGCAATGCTTTTTTCTAGTTTAGACCTTGTCCAAAAGCCTGTTGCATTAGAAATGTTTGATAGAAAGGTTAATGTTCATTATTAGTCTCTTTTCAGCTCTTTCCAACCATGAAAACCAGTTTTTCAATTTTTTGATTTCTCAGTGAAACATTATAAATTGATGCACTCAATTTAACAGTAGCAATAGAACATCATTAATTTAATTCTAAGCTGCAAGTGATAAATAATTAGCAATCTATGGATAGGCTCCACGGCTACTGTTGTAAGTTCTTTTTACCAAAAATCCATGCTCATTGCAAATCTCAAAAAATGTACCTGTTGCATGTATCTTGATTGCGTTTTTTCCAAATCTTTGCTGTTGTTTGATTATTTCAAAGAAAAATCAATGAACTTACTTGTTAGATATTCACAGAAGATTTTGTATTAGATGAAGAAAAATCTTGAAAATTCCTAAAAATATTGGTCGTTCCATCAATTTTCTTTCGAAGAAATAAAATGTGGCAGGAAATGTGCCCCGTCAAAAATAAAGGTACGCGTTTTGCAACTTTTATAATCAGGGTGTGAGCTTAGCAACGGAATTTCGGTTGAGAAAATAAATCTAATTTGTATGTTATAGGCTCTCGTATGAATAGGAGATCTAGTCGTCTTGCTATTTTTGTTGCGTTCATCCTTTTATTTCTATTTTTTCAATCAAGGTGTGAACGTGTTAATTTTTTACAGCTGGGTCATCTTAGCATCTGCATCCTATTAATCCTGCATTTCCTTGTTTTTTCCTTTTAGGTATTGGGACCGAAGTTTCATCACTTGATGTTCTCCAGAAGTAAATTCAAAGAACATTCCCTTGTTTTAAGTAATACTCACCCCTCTGACGTAGGTAACAATAGCCGTATGAACAAATTTGTTCACTTGACTGCTCATTACTCGGACCATGGTCTGAAACCTTTGTTCATGTGATTCTAAATTGTTCCGCATCATTGAATCATCTATATATAAGTCTTTTTCCAAGTTCATTTTTCAAATGTTTGTGGTGTTCAAAAAACCAGAACAATTTAATTACGTATATGTCTTGGAGAAATCATCATCTGGATTTGAAATAGTTTTATTTTATTTTCCTCTCCTTAAATTTTTTTTAATTGCATAGAGCAAGGAAATATCTGGATAGTCAAAGTAGTTGCTATTTTAACTCCGTAGGATTCCCAAACAGGCCATAGTTTTACTGAACATAGTTGAATTAGAGCTAAACTTATTGGAGACGTTTGCCAAGCCACTCAAAACTTAATTGGGCCTCTTGGAGGAATTTTGTGGAATTTGGATGCTTGGAAATTGACGTAAATTTTGTGAAAAAACTTGAGAAAATTGGGCCAGATAATACTCCTCCTTGTTAACCAAGGTTCAACTGTACTGATTTTTGTTAAATGTTCTGTATTTGCTCTCTTATCTTTTTTTTTTTTTTTTAATTAGTTCTTTTCCAACCATGTCAAAGTAATTTCAAGTGTATTATATCCATGATGATGAAAAACGAAAGGAAATACACTCCAAACATTAAAAAGAAAAAAAAAAACTCCTTTGAACCAAAAAAGGTTTACTTAAAATGAAGAGACTGTTTTTGCATCCTCATCGTCGTCAACTTGAATGTGCTAGAAATTATGATATTTAGCTAAGCCTAGATTCTGATTCCAACACTCTTCTGCGGAAAACTGTATGATTAGGCAATATTTTAGAGTCTATATTACACGTTGTGGGTAAAGTTTATGCACTTTTAGACTGCAACAGAAGATCCTGAGCCTTGCATTTACCTCTAATGCCAAACTGACGTCAGACAATCTTCTGCCACAGTCCAAAGTTGCGTAAACTTACCTGGCGTGGACTCAATGCAAAGACTTTTTATAAATAGGGGAGACTTGATGAAGTATGAAATGCCATTGAAGTTTTAACCGCCCACGGAACATCTATTACGTATGTTTTGTTCTTTGCATCATGCCCAAGACTGTCTACTGTGTCATATTATGTAATTCTATGTATTTCAATTGACCGCAAAACTGTAATTATTCCCATGTGCCTTTGCAAAGGAACTCTTCATGTGCCTTTATCACAATTCTCTTGCTAAAATTTCTGTGTTCTCCCGTGTGTTCTTTAATGATATAATTTAACTTTGGATGTATGTATTGTTTTTTTCTCATTTCTTTTTGATTTTATACTTTATTGGCAAAATTCTCTAGCATTTTAAATAAGATTGTAACAATTTTTACAGTTTTCTATGTTTTCCGAGTAAAATGTCTCTCATTATCAAGATCAAAATCCTTACATTATTTTTATAAAAGCAGGTGGAGACATGTATTGTTAGTTCATTGTTTTATTTTTAAGCATGACTGAGCATATCTTGAGGTCTGCAAGATGAGAAAATGACCCCTCCTTCAACATGATTTGATATTTGAGGATACAAATTATGTAAATGTATTTAAGCAGACTACACTTTGCAATTAGGAAACACATTTTCTGGCTTAATTTAGAGACAACACATGCGCCATTAGTTTCCCTGTGCAGATAGTTCTTTCATGTATGAACTGGAACTTTTTGTTCCTATTTGTAAAATGCAGTCCAATCATTTTCTGAAAGAACTATGTAAGAAATCAGAAGTCATTATGAGGTGTCACCTTACTATACTTTCCTTTTCGCCCTTTTCCTGTGACTGTAACAAATTTCAATCGAAAGGAGGTTGGCTGTGATAAATGTGTTGCTGCTAGTTTGAACTTAAAAATCTTCAAATTGGTGTTCTTTATGGTTTTATATTTCAAGCTAAGCATCACGCTCATCAATGAAGGCTTCCAAAAAAGGACTTAGCAATGATTGTTCATTCGTCAACTCCGTACATCTTCTTGGCATCATGATGACCTCCGATTTACGGATTATTAGTCTTGTTTTCTGCTTGTATCAAAGTATTATTAATTGTATGTATGTAAATACTTTATGACATCATTTGTAGTTATAGGTAATCTTACTTTATTTTTTGGGTCATAGCGCTAATCTTGTTAACTCATCATAAGAATTGTGTCAGAAGTCTGATACATATGTAGTTTTTCCAGCTAGCCTGTTGCATTTGAGAAGAAATTTTTATTTTTTTATTGTTACTTCTTTGTTTTACAGATACATTTATCACACTCTCTCTCTTTGTTTTTATCATTCCTGACTGCTGTACACTCGGGCCCTTCATTCCTATTTTTACTCTTAATCCAATTAAATGGCAGAAAATATTTTTATTTTGTCAGATCAGGCTTCCATTTTCAATTGTAATGGGCCCATTAGATCATTATTTCCCCATTTTAAACTTATTATTAGTTTTGTATTTATTAAGTTTTGAAGGCGCAGCACTTCATTTTTATAAGTTCGCCATGTAGGTTGGCGACCAAATTTAACTTCACTCGGCGATAGAATAACAATTGTTACACGGAATGTATTCAAGGTCCTTTGACGGATGGCCATGCTGACAATGTTCGCTGACTAACACGCCTCAAGTACCGTATTTCGAGGAGTTGTAATGAAAATATCCGAGGCAAGATGAAGGAAAGAACTAGTCTTAATGTATGTAGATTATTGCAATCAAATTTTTTAGAGTAAAAAAATAATTTAATTACTTCTAGCAGATCTGATCTTATTCCATTAGGTTAGCATAATTGGAAAGTGCATGCACATTTTTTTAATCTTGGTGCAAGTTAGAGCATTCGACTGTTAGAGCTAATACTGAATTTTTTGGTCAGCCAGTTATTAGAGTGACGACAGATCATCCCAATTCCTACATTGAAACTAAACGAAGGAATGAAGATGGTAGATCATGTGTCACACCCGTAAAGTTAAGCAACTATTTGATATGTCGACGGTGAAACTGTAGGAATGCTCATCTTGGTTTGGGACATGGTAGATTTCCAAATTATTTTAGAAATGGAAAAATGCTGGACGTCATTTCTTGGAAACTAGCTTCCCTGATCTTTATGTCCAATATGAAAAATACTCGGTGAAAAATTCAAATAATAGTTATGGTCATTAGTTCCTCTTCGATGAAATACAATGGGAGAGGAGGTTTCAAAATATTGCCAATGAGTTTCTGCATTTCTGTAGTTTCACTGTCTTTATGTCTTTCAGCAAGATGTTGCATGGTGAAGGTCTAATTGTTTCCTGTGACCCCACCTTCCCCCCTTTTTGTTACTCTTTTCCATGATAATATTCTTAACATTTTAATCCCTCTGAAAAAATATTACAAAAAAAAGTTTTGTGGTTTATTTTAAGTCAATGAAGAGTACATTTAATGTTTGAAGCCTCGTACTTTGTAAATGGAAGAAGCAATATTTTGTACTGTAATATACTTTAAGGAAATTTTGAATCTCACATGGCGATCGTTTTCAAAGAGGAAATACAAAATTTATCTGTATAACTTTCAATATACTTTTACCATTTATTTTAATACTTATTACCAGTTTTATTACTTGCAGGAGCTTTCATGTGCAAGCTGTAGTCAAGTAATTAAAAAATTTTAAAATTTGTTTACCTTTCTGGGACATAATTTTTATTGGGCAGACACGTTCGGACGGTTCATCATCAGTGCGACTGATGTCCATTAGTCCATGTCACATCAGTCGCACCGATGAAAAGCTGTCCGCTCGAAATGTATCGCCCAATACAAATTATGTCGCAAGTGAGTAAGTAAAATTTAAAAAATTTTAATTACTTGACTTATCACCATTTTTTTCACTCCTCTTTCCTGCAAGCTCTTACTGCCTAATCAAAATTGAAATCTAACTTTATATCATGACACTGATAAACGTCAACAACTTTAATTAAAGAAAAAGATAGTCGTTTGTCTGGAGCTAAGCATAAATTAAAAAATAAATTTTCACGATGCTCAGTAATCTATATTTACTGTTAAAAGAGGGATGATGTTATTCGTCAGTACAGTACCGACAGCAGAAATGATATTCACCGTGGCAGTACCAACAGAAAATATTATATTCGTCAGTATAGTACCGACAAAGAATATCTGATACTCACCTTTTCAGCGAGACAGTTAAAAATATTCTTCTTGTTAATTTTTGAATTGAGGAGAAAGCAGTCAGTTTTTCCAGTTCCATAAAATATCGTTTCTATTTTTTGATACACGTTAGAAGTCAGTATTTTTTCAAGAATAAGTTTCCATGAATCACTGCAATGATGGAAACATGTAACTAAGTATATCTAATTCCGTGTATTTTAATGCACTACACTCTTAATTTCATTCCATTTTGTTAATATTTTAGTAACATAATAAGAAAAAAACTACAAGATCACAAGAGTCAACCCTGTTAACCAAACTTTTCCACCGTACTTGTCCATTTTAATCAAGGGTGCATCGTTAAGAAACAATTCTCACTGCCAATTTTTGCTGCTTTCTCCGTTCCTGGTACTTAAACCGAAAATGTCGTGGTGGAAGATGATTCCTGTCGAAAATGGTGACCCTCTTCGTCCCGTAGGTTACCAAGGTGCCTCTCAATTACAGAAACTAATAACTGAATGAATTTTTTAACTTCTTCAGATAACCACATAAATACTAGGAGAGTAGATGTTATCTTTGTATTTGAGGAGGACTAATTGGATCGCATTTTGCAAAAAGGAACCAAGAGCATTCCAATGGCGCTAAGATTGTGTAACTTTTTTTACCTTGCAAATATGAACTGATCATATAAACACTTTTTATCTCTATTCCCAATGAGCTGTAAATTCAAGACGAAAATTGCCCTGATTTTAATTTTCTGCATGATTCCAGTAATTTTATTACATAGAGTACATAGAGTCGTAATGTAAATGGGAGAGCTGGCGCCATGTTCTGCTCGACGAGTTCCGAGTCCATTGTGCGCCGAGTTTGGGTCACTTTTTCGATACATGTTCGATCCAAAATGGCGGAGTGAAATACGTGGTGATTCCTATCCAGTTTGTTTACATTGGATGGCCGAGTACCCGTGTATCGCAAACAATCGATTATGTATCGAAAAAGTAACCCGGCGTCACACAGGGGTCTCGGAATTTGGGACCTGGAAAATGCTTAAAAGTGGCGCCAGCTCACCCACTCACATTAAGACTCTATGTACTCTATGTTTTATTACAAGGAATGTAATTGTACAACCTTAGCAATAATGGTAACCTCTTGGTTCCTTTTCGGAAAAAGCAATCCAATTAGTACTTCCTTCAGAAAACTTATCCGTTCGGAACTAATAAATGTTGGTTCTTTTCTAATAAATCATTATTTATATGATGTTTCTAATGCATTTATCATATCTTTTTCATAATTATTTATTTCTTTTTTCCTGGTATCTACATTGAAAATCCTGTTGAAGGCAAAGAAAGGTATTTGGCTTAAATATTGAATTACTAACTACTTTTCTCTAAGCTTCCAAAGAGCTCGTTGCTCCAGAACGCATGACCACAATTTTCCACACATATTTCAACGGAAAATTCAAAAATGTTACATTTGCCTAGTTTAAAAACTGCTGTTCATTTATACGTGTCTGAAATTGGTTTAAAAGTTATGAAATATTTTTGAAAAATAAGGAAGCTAAAGCACGGCTTTAAAACAGAGACTAGTGAAAATCTCTCCCAGAAAGTTAAAGTACGCAATTTCAGAAAATTTTCAGCCCAGGCAAACCAGGTATCAACATATTTTTTGCTCAGGAGATATCGAGGTATAAAAAATGAAGATTTCAACTTGGAACCCCTTTAACACCTCCCTCCCCCTAAAAAAAGAAATTCAAAAATTCTTCAATTAATTAATCTGTTGAATTATTTAATGTACTTGGGTAATTTTGTATCCCTCTTCAATAATCTGTAAAAAAACATTTTAATTTACCCTTACTCAAATCTGGAACTTCTGGGGAAATATTTTCTATGTCAGTTCTTTTAATCTTTGATTATATAATTTTATCTTCACCATTTGGAACTAGAAGGAAATAAAAGATATCAGCATGAAACAACTTACTTTTTATTACTGTAATTGTCAGTTCTTGATGATTAACTGTACATTTTTGCCCAATATGAATGGGTCAGTTGCGCTAATTTGGTAAAAAGTGAAACTCTTATCTATGTGAATGCGATTTCCTCAAAACTTAAAAATTTTACATCGGCTGTTCATACATGTACAGCTCCATATTTATTTGTTTGCTCAAATATATGTACTTCACACAATCGACGTGGCGTATTTTAATTCACATATCAATTGATCAGTCCATTTATCAACCAAATTTATAGACCGTTAACTGCACTCAAAACTTGAGCATAATGAGTCAATCAATTCTTACTCAAATTCAGTTTTTTTTTTATTTATTTATTTATTTACTTTTTCTTTCTTTTTTGAAAAATACGAAAAATATCACATGAATCATTAAAACTAAAATTATGTAAGACAATTCTCTTAGTCCCTAATATTTCTGTGTTTTAGTTGATCACAGTCTCACCACTCCAAAATTCTTAACTGCGTATTGTGCTTTTGAAAAATGCAAGAAATCTAAAACCAAACCTTGGAGGAAAGTGGCAAGTAGTAAAAAAATTCTCTTATTTTTAATAAATAGTATTACGGTTGTATTATAAAATTTAATCTTACACAAACAAACTGAAAAGTAAAACACATAAAATAAGATCTTTAAAAACAAAGAGACGATTGAGTTTTTAGACATATAAAAATCAACAGGTAAGAATCAACTCCTAATGGTATTCATTCCTTTACAAAGCAACTTATAAACAATTTTAAGATTTGAATAAAAAATAATTTCAATAATAAATAATTTAAGTGTTCCTCTTAAATACATAAAAAAATATTTTACAAAAAAAGCTCCCTAGAATGCAAAACTCGACGGAATGTTTGTTTAGTTTCGAATAACTCCGCGGTTAGGTTCTAATTGTATTGTTCAGGTAATACATAAGAGATGTCGTCCCATGGGTGGCGGTACAGTCCTTGTTTCAATCGCTTCTGGTCCATGAAATGTCCTGCACATCAAATAAAAATAGGTTAATTTTGCAGAAGTAAGGAATGTTCCATGACTTTCCAGGAAAAATGAAATTAACAAACAAAACAAGAGATTTTTGTTAAACTTTGAGGTAAACGAAACAGTATTTCTATATTGATGCATGATTGATGTAGAAAAATATTTACATCTTAATTGTCTGTACTTGCGACCAAGATAATTTGTTTTTAAAATTGTTGGTACAGACATGGCGATGAGAAACCCCTGAGTGAAATACATTGAAAACAGCTCATAAAAATCGGTTTCAGAATGCAATGTAAACATGAAAAGCCTTAAATTATACCTAACTTTGTAAAATTTAGAAAATTACATATCTCTTTGATTGCAATATTATATGAATCAAGATCTTTGGTGCAGTCAACTTGTTCCCTATTTTGATGTAGTTATTGACTTGCAACAATAGAGACATCACAGCTTGGATTGTTACATATCGACGGTGTAAGTCGGCAATCACATAACTCGTTTGCGGTGTCTGAAAATCTCGGCCTCTATGTTATTTTTTTAAGGGAGAACAAATTGACATCATTCCTTGAAGTTTTTGCAGAATTTTCTTCACACAGAGAAGAAAAATCACTGCAGTTTTAAAGAATTGACGTTGAGTAGTTTTCGGTTTAAAAAATAAAGTATAACAGGAAGTCTGCAACGTCGCAAACCGAGTTATGTGATTGCCGACTTACACCGTCGATATATTCCAGTTGATAAGAGAAGGCTCAAAACGGCCACCATAGATTTTGATATGGTTTGCAGCAATGGACAGTTCAAGCGAAGCTGGAGTGCTTCTCAACGAGCCCCCAAAATCCACCAAAAAACTGTATTTAAATGATGGTTCAAACTTTAAAAACGTATTACTCATAAAAGGACTACTTAATACTTGGGAACGCATAAATATTATTTCAGTAAGAAGACTACAAAAAGTAATATGTGTTGAATTGATGGCTTGGTAATTTTGTAGAGAGCCATTTTCATTTCACTTGCTTTATCATACTGTTTAAAACAGGAATGTGGTGATGAAATAGAAATGTAACGGTCAAAAGGAAAATTGAGCCTCAGTTTTCAAATTCGGATCTTTCAGCTGGTGATTTTTGTCAAATGGATTAGGTAATGGCTGGAAAAATAGAGCTTACTAAGAAGGGCCCAGGTAAAAAGGGTTGAAAAATTAAAATTAAAATTTTTAACAGAAAACACTATATGTTATCCCAAAAAATAAAATGCAAATGGTTTCGTTCATTTCTGTGCTAATAAAGAGCATACATTTGCATTATTATCTGACAATTTTGTGCCTTGAACATGACCCATTGAAATGTGGTTCTCTTTTCTGTGAACTACCATAAACTGAAAGATGATTTAAACTTACCAACAAAACCGATGGTTCTACCCAAGACGAAAAGACCGTTGATTGATCCCATATCTATGTATTCTTGAGCCTCTTCCCTGAAAAGATAAAACAGAATTACTTAATACTACTACAATTACTATAATTGACTTAATTCATTCTTAAAAAATCGGACGGAAAATAGTCCATTTAGATGACATTTTTGGTTTTTACGCTGCTAAATGCTGCTTTTATGTACACACTTAGTACACTAAAATCGAGAAACTGGAACCTTTCCACTGTTTGATGTCAGGGCGATATTGCAGAATCACAAGATCTGTGTATCGTAAAGTTTCTCGAAGAAAAAGAAAGATGGAAAATCCTTTGGGGGTAGTCAGAAAACTTCATCACATCTTAAGAAGGAAATAGAAAATGATTCTCGAAAATCAAATTTGTGATGCTAAGGATTGGTTGACTTGCTCCAGTATGACAGTGCGAAGATTAAAAAATGCCCTTGGATTGCATTAGATCGCAATTTTCAATGGCATCTAAGATAATAATTGCAGGATCGCCACAGAATAAAACAAATGAAATCCCCTGACGTTTCCCGAAATTCTATGACACTCGAGGAAATGTCAGATGGCTGAAAAGACATAGTATGAATTAGTGTTCATGCAAAATTTGTTGTCCAAAACGTCAAATCCATTCTACAATGCAAATAGAGGGTATTTACATAATATTTTTTTCCTGAGATTTTCGTCATTTCCTCTGACATTTCTAGGTTGTCCCTGAGTTTTCAAAATTCCCTGACTTTTCCCGGCATTCCTTGACTGTGGCAATCCAGAGATTGTACAAACAACTCTGCAAGATTTTGCGTTGACCAATGAATCAATTTTCAGGCAAATTCCAAACTTTTCCCAGAGAGGTATGCAAAAATTTAGAAAATCTTGACTCGATAGGTATGTTTGATTTACCCCAAAATGGGCCACTAGGCAAGGTCCAAAGCAGAAGAAAACGTCACATGTTTTCTCTTCAAAATCTTACACAGAAAACAATTCACACAACAGGAAGTTTTAAAATCAACACTTGAACGGATATCGACAAGTCTTATAAACACAGATCAAATGGAAGTTTGATTTTACAAATGAGTGTCATTTGTATTTTTGCCTTTCATCAATGTTAATAGAAAACACTTGTATCTTACTCGGGAGTTGATTTTCAAACTTCCCGTTGTGTGATTCGTTTTCCTTGTAGAATTTTGAAGAGAAGACATGCAGGGTTGTACTATAATACATACCTTGTATAGAGGCTCATTGATACAAATTTGAAAAGTCTTGAAGGATCGTTGCCCTGTAGGGTTACCCTTTCATTACAGAACATTTAGATATCCCCAAAAAGGCCAATAAAGTGTAAAATTCAAAAGCAAAAAATGGCAAGGAAAACCTCCCGGCTTCTGGAGACATCTGTTAGTCGAATGACAATCACTATTTTTCTTGCTCTGCGATGTCAAAGAAATTTAACCACAGTGTATGTCACCTTACTTTGAAAAAGTAGGCTGGGTGCAATAAGTTTACATTGAGCTGAAATATAAGTTAAGAGCCAAACTAATTGAGAGAAACGAAAGTTACCTTGTGAAACTACCGCTGTGCCTTAGTAAATCACAGAATGCAACAGCAATGCAGCCATCAACGTTTAAAATTAGGTTTGGTTTCTTAGATGTTGTAATTTTTTCCACTTCTAAGGCGTAATTGAGAATTGGAGTGGCCGGAAAATTTTCTAATACAAATTCTTTGATAATTTTTACTCTCATGTCAGGGTTGTTTATCTGCAAAGAGGAGAGACAAAGACAAAATAAAAAAACGCAAACCAAATGGGTAAGAAAAAAAAATGAACTTAAAGTAACTTAGTCCAGATATTTTTACCCTTTCCTTTCTATAAAAAAATCAAATGCGCCCTATAAGTAGGAGATGCTAGAAATTGAGAAAGCTGCGACTGTTAATAGATAGAAGAGCGAGGGCAAGAAATAACTTATAAATCGGTCACATACTTAACAAAAAATAATTTGCAAATTGCAATCCGCTACATTTCCCTGGAGTATGTTTGACCGACTTGACGATACCTTGAAATTATCTGACATGTAAGTTATAATCACGATGACATCAGCGCAATATCAATATTAGATTGTAATCAGCGATTTACCTTCATTATATGGCTTAGAATGTTGTGCAAAGGGAAAATTATTAATGAAATTTACAACAATGAGGATAGCCACCAAGGGAAATGCAGAAATAGAGATTAATTGCTTACCGATTTAACTCTGTGACCAATACCCATGATAAGCTGACCCTTCTTCCTCATCGTATTCACGAATTCCATTGGGATGAGTCCTGAATCGTAGGCATCCGTGAACTGTTTCGCAGCTTCATTTAGGGCACCACCAAATCTGTCACCCTGGAGGGAAAGGAAGCGGGAAAAATTAAAACCCAATCAATTAAATGATGAATTGTGCAAAGATTTTTCTTTACCACAGGTTTATCCAGTCTTCAAGTATATATTAGTATTGTATGCATTGTTTTCAGTTTCTTAGGATTGTGGATTATGTAGAGGGGTCGTCAGCTAAGTTGACAGTTGTTTACTTTCGGTTTGCAGGCGTTTTCGCGTCACTACTATCCACATGAAAACATCTGACTCTCTCAGAAGCAAGCTTAGATAAGTTTTGAAATACTTTCAAACCTTGTAATACTTTAATTTTTAGCCACACAGAAATCACAACCACAAAAAAGTCGCAAATCATAACTGATAAGTACTGATAAGTTTTTTTACGATACGATCATGAGACTGATGTTTTCAGTGTGGATAGTAGCTGACGCCACTTTGTTCAGAGGCCCAAATTCGTCGTTGGCGCTTGCAAACCAAGAGTAAACAACCGTCAACTTGGCTGACGACACCTCTATCTGAAACTGTCTTTTTGAGACCAAAAAAAAGGCCAGGGGTAGTGTTTAAGAATGTTTCTTCCAATCCACAATCTTCAGGAGCTGAGAAGCAAGAGCTAGAATGCCAAGTTCTTGAGACGGAACTTTGAATCAAGCCCTACTATGTGAGCTCTTTCAGATCAGGACTGATTACACTGTCCGAATAACATGGTGCTCATTGATAAGATGAACCAATCTTCAACCAGTTCCTAAACAAAACAAATGTGGAAGAAATATCTTAGCAACTGATTTGTCGAATGAAATACTTCTTTGAGAGAAGGATTTCAATTAACTGATTTTGTCCAACCACTGCCATTTCAAATTAACTTTAAGCACAAAATAAGTTAAAGAGTTAGATGTAACGTTAATACACATAAATGGCATATGATGTTGAAAATCTTGATCATTCAGAACTGATAGTGCTATTGGCTGACAAAGATATTAATGCACTTGATTTCAAATCTTTACAATTTGTTAAGAGGCCAGAAGTAAAAAAAAACTGAATGAGCTTGTTCAATGATTTTTAATTCTTGCACTTTGGAAAAAGAGTGCACTTAGTTCTCAGGAATTTTCTCGGATTTTTTTAAACAATATTAAGCCTCGCAGAATGAGTTCAAAGTTGTGTGATTTGAGCTCCCATTAAAACGCGCATCACCAAGAAAGGCAAGATGACATTCAAAAGGTTGGTTGGGACACGGGTTGCCGCTTGCCCGCTCAGGGTAAAATGCAAGAATTGGAAATTACGAAACAAGCTCATCAACTCTGTCCATCATTTGTCAGTATGATTCTTGTGAGTATTTTTGCTGAAAAAAGTACTTCATACTTACAATTGTGAGTAAACCTGAGACGAGCGAGGAAACTAGATCTTTTCCAGCTCTGGCACAGACGATGGTATTATGAGCACCAGATACAGCAGGACCGTGATCGGCTGTGACCATTAGACACATTTCAAAGAATTTACAAACGTATGCAGGTAAAGACCGTTGGAACCACAGAAGAGAGATAACTCCACCAATTCCCATATTTTGTTTCAATACCTGGAAAAAAGCACAAAAATAAGTTAGACTTAAGAATAGATACTCGCAAGCAACATGATGGAAGGCAAAACACTGAAAGAGTAGGTACTCATATGAGAGGAAACTAACAAAGATTAGAAGATCATTTCACCTGAGATCATGGGAAAAATAATATTTTAGACATCCACATCCTTTCAATAGTACGGTACAAAGATCTAATTATACTTGAATCTCCTCCGCAACTGATTCGCAGAGAAATTACGGAAAGAGATGGAGCTAAAATGAAAAATGCTCGATGTTTGGCTGGAATTGCATTACATTCTATTTGAATTTGAATATAAAATATAGGTAAATGAAAAACCAATGATTTAACCATGGGCAAAAGATGAGAAGTAATTAGAAAAAAATAGGACACTTACATCACTGATGGGCATTCCAGCGTACAATAATTCTTGGCCTCTTTCATCACATATACTAGTCATAAACGAAGCTGGTTTCCTAATTAGACCTAATTCCTGTGAACATAAATGACAAACAGTATTTATTAACAGGGGTGCAACCGTTAAAACCAAAAACTCAACTAATGGCTAAAACTTAATATTGCAATTATTCTTAATTGGCTTTTCACTATTAGTAGTTGAAAAGAGAAGATGGACAGTTAAGATTAGGACAACTTGAAGCACAAAATAACAGGACCACATTGAGAAAATCGGAAGAATTGTGCTTGTCTCTTTTTACTTTAAAACTAAAAGATCCAAAGACAAATGGAAACCATTCTAATTCCTCTGACCATTTTGTATGAGAAAGAATCTATAACTGTTCTTTTATTATCAGAAGAAATCAGCATTTGCGTAAAAATTTAAAGTAAAAATTGCAAAATGCAGTCATAAAGCATTAAAACCTGAAATTAAAAAAGATTATTACAGTTTGAGAAATCTTTCTAGAATCCAAAAAACTCTTGAAAAACAGAAAATGGATTTTTTAAAACTTACTCTGGCCCAAGAGTAATCCATAGGAACAGTTGGAGGAGGAACCTCAGGCTGAGGAACAATTGTGCCGTTCTTGACGAGTGAAACATATACTTCATTAATGGTTTCGCCCAAACTGTCGAATGATTCTGGTACGAAGGCTCCTGAAGCCTTGAGGGCAGCATTCTTGGCAGTCGCAGTTTCCCTATCTGAGTTAGCACAAGAACCGGCATGGCCAAATTGAACTTCTGAGGTGAACATACCTGGAGGAACCGAAGACATTTCTTGATAAGTTGTCCATTTTCAAGTATATTTCCCACTGAAAGACCTTTTGTTGAAAAAACAAGTTACTTGCATTCTGTAAGCCATTCCATCAACCTCATTTGGGTTGGACTCTTCATGTATAAGAAAAATGATTGTCAAGTCTGACAATGATACGCGACAGTGACAAAACGTATGTACATACAAGCTTCCATTTCTAAGCTATCAAATTTTTCTCAGAGATTTTTTCCTTTAGAAAAAATCTTCATCTAACAAATAAGGAAGTTATTAACAAGCTATAGCTGACGATCTCAAAAGGAGTTTTGAGACAATATGCTCAAGGAGAAGATAATTTGGTTCCAAAATGATGGAAACAATGCATAAAGACTAAAAAGTGTATCTTACCCGCACAAGTTCCGATACACCAAGCAATGAGGGGTTTGGTCAATCGCTTGTCCTTCAAAGCTTGACAGACATCGTATTCTTCAATACCACCAACTTCTCCCAATAGAACAATCATTTTGATCTGTAAATAATTATTGATACATGTTAAAAAAAAATAGGTTACGGACAGGGAGGTTTAAAGTATCCAATAAGATGTAAATTAAGTAGGACTGAACCTTTGAGGTCTAATTCTGAGAAATATTTTTTGAGCTACGAAGAAAAAAAACTATCGCTTGAGTATCACAGGAGGACCTTGATGTGGCAACCGTTACTTTTACAACTTCTTTGATATACTGATCACTTTTGTCTGCTCCATCGAGATTTCTCTGCGAACATTGTCACTTTGTTTTAAAAAATGACATCACAGTAGCAAGCCTAGATTTAATTTGATGACTGTTTAATATAAACGTAATTAAAGCAAATCTAAGCCACCCACCAGTGAGAGGAAGACTCATTTCCACGGAAAACTTGAGAAACATTACAGATTAAATCTCTTCGTAAAGCCACTAGGAGACAAATGTGGTGCCACCACATGCAATGAACAGCAATCTCAGTAATATTTGTGTAGCGCACAGAGAGATTTATACCTAACTGGACTCTATTTTGCAATTAGGAACTACAATCTCTTATTCACTTTAGAAACAACATATGTGCCATTAGTATCCCTATGCACACAAGTGTTTTTACAAATGAGCCCGAAAATGTATGTAGTTCTGTATTGCAAAATGAAGTCCAACTAAGAGGCTGTGTCATGCCACATCATTACCGCAGCTGAGCAGGTCGTGAGGGATACTTTCGGAAAAGCAATAAACCTTCAGCTCATTAATGATGAATGGATAAATGAAGTGCACGAGTGGAACAGTATTACGCTTTTAGGGTAGGCTTTTCAGAATCACCTGCTTCAAATACTCTTTTCCTAGATGTGCGAATAAAATACAAACCTCTGGGTCAGCCTGATATCTCATAATGTGGTCCATGAATACAGTTCCGGGGTATCTATCACCTCCGATAGCAACACCTTCGTACACACCATTAGTTGCCTTAGAGATAATGTTGTTCAGTTCGTTGGACATACCTCCAGACCTCGAGACGTAAGCAACACTGGGAAAGATAAGACAAACAATTAGACCCTGCATATTGAATCAAGATTCTTAATTTACTGTGGGTTTGGTTATGTTTAAAGATGAATGGTTTTAGATTTGTAGAAGTTTCTTTTGATTTCAAAATCAAATTTCGGAAAGAATGGAAAACGAAAAATCATCTCAAAATTTTTGAATTCCTCTAGAAGAAAAAGAGATTATAAGGCATTTTAATTTACACAAAAAATAGCCAATTTTGACATTTAAAACACCGAGCATTTGGAATTTTAATGCTATGAAAAATTAATATGCACTCTTTTCTGCTCATCGCACTTCAATTAATTTTTATTTGCTTCAATTTTCAACACATGCTAAGAAAACGGTTTCATGGAAACCCTATCTTTCGTCACTCCAAAAATTACAAAAATAAATTTATTCCACATGTAGAGAATAATATTTGAGGAGGATATTTTTAAAATTACTACATACTATGAAATGCTTACCTTCCTGGCCGGTACAGTTTTGAGTGCAAGATGTTGTCCATCATACCACCAGTGTTTCCAATTTTGAAACAGCCAGGTTTCAGGCCTCCTACTGTTGCTGGTCCAATGATGGACACATTCTTTTCTTTTGCCAATAATATTAATTTCCTAGTGAGATTTTCAGGGATTCCCTCAGCAATGATGGCAATTGTGCGTATCTGGGAACAAAAAGTAATGATAAGATATCTGTACATATGTGGGTCAATTACAACCTTGCAGGAAAAGAAGAAGCAAAACCATCCAGATTAGCGACTCCTAAGAAACAACAAACTAAGCTTATGATGGACCACTAGACAAGGTATGAATTTCAGCATTCTGATACAGGTTTCTTAACCGAAATTTCACGTAGAACACGATGCGCACAACAAAAATGACTGAAATCAACTCCTTACGAAGAAATTAAATGATTCTTGATGCGTTAATTCAAACCACCCGCTCATGAAAACTCAATGCTATACGTGATTCACATCGCGCGCTAAACGTTCTAATGACAATCTCTGCGATATAAAAATTTGGCAACCACAATTTTGACGCTTTAGCTCAGTTATAGCAAATTGCTTACGGTTTGAACAACACATGGTGGGAAATGAACTTTTGCTCCATTGAGAGGCTCGCTGAGACCGTTGTGATGCGCGATTTAACTCACGTAGAGCTTTGAGTTTCTTGTGAGCGGGCCTATCAAATTCCTCGTAACCAATGTGAAATAAAAATATTAATATCTTCCTTAGGAGTTGATTTCAGTAATTTTTGTTGCGCAATAAAATCGAGTTTCAATGTGAAATTCTGGTAAGGAAACATGTATTAGAATGCTCAAATTCGTACCTTGTCTAGTGGTCCATTAGTGTGGGTAAACTCTGGGCACAAAAAGAAGAGGCAAAAATATTAAAGAAAGTGTTACTCACTTGAGGGAAGCTAAGAGTTTCTACAGTACTGTCATAAGCTGATCGCAATGAAGCAAAGTTGACCATTACATCAGCTGTTTTATGTTTGTTCATGGCATCTTCCATTTTTTTGTAGACTGAAAAAAGAAAAACGAATTTTTAAGTCATTCAATTCAATTCTACAGAAAGGTACACCGCTACAAATTTCTAGCTCAAATGCTGAAAATCTAGGTAAGCTTTGTTCAAGGGTTAAATTTGAATGACTCCTCATTGACTGGGATGATTTCGAACTTTTCACAGTCTATGTCTTCTTCCGATAACCAAACGATATAATACAAAAAATGCTGGCTCATGATAGCAATTTTCAAACCATATCTGTAAAATTTCAACATTAGAAATAACAGAGAAAGTGAAAAATTTAACAAACCATATTAGATAGTTCTAGTTTCTTTTATGAGAAAACAAACATTGAGAATTTGCTCTCGTTTTGCTTCTGCAGTCGGAGTTCTGTAACAACTCAACTATGAAAGTTGAATGCTGGCAGAGTATCTATTCCAAAATAAGCACTGTTGAAATGATTTTATGCTTACCTGGAATGAGGACTTCTTTGTGGCCCCAGTAGAATTTGAGCTTGTGGTCACCAGTGAAAGGATAAACAATACATGCTACAGATGGTTCAGGCCTCCGACAAACAAAGTCGAAATCAAGCATACTCTGTTAATAAGAAAAAAAGCAAAGACTAGATAAAAACCAGATACGAGTTTTCACATTTTTTTTTTGTGGCATTGTTGATTTGTTTAGTTTACAAAAACAACAATATAAGCCTAGATAATAAGCCTAGGGAGAAAGAATAAAAAAATGAGCAAAAAAAATATGTGCAAAAAATCCGAAAGAACCATGAGTATCATTTGCTGCTTAGCAAAAAAATGAATTCTCTACTTTGCTGTTTGCTGAGGTCAAATTTGAAATATACATCAAATTTTGTATGAATTTAGTCCAATGGTAAAATTATTTTATATTAAAGAATGCCTAAATTGTTTCAACGACCAAGGTGATTCAACAAGACGCGGATGTGTCTGTGCTCCATGTAACATTTTGATGAGAAAACTTAAATCATGATGCTCGTTTCTGATCTTGTCTAGTGATCAATTACAATTATTTTGAAGGGAAAACGTACAGCGCCTTATGAATGGTGCTTCAGATTAATGCTGCGGTAAGACCTTGATTTATTGAATTTCACAGAACAAAAGGTTCGATCCGTAAAATCGCAATCCTATCAATTGAGGTCTTACTGTAATCAAGTACAGTACAAATTGATTCTAATTCTAAATTATGAAGAGCTAAAAATAAAAAAGAGGGGTGCAAGTGACCTACCTGAACCGCTCGAGTTTGCATACCCCAAACGATGGCTTTCGTTTTGTTAGTGAATAGAGGTTTGCTGGGGCTCAAGCTACATGAGACAGGTGGTGTTGAGGGCGATGAACTGTTGAGAGTTGCTGAGTCTTGGCGGCTTAAGGTACTAGGTTTGTTCTGGAATGGAAAAGTTATTATTAGAGATACTTTGAGAAAACAAACTAAAGACAGTAAGAGACAGTTTTCTTGGGAGAACTAGTGTTGCTAAAAACCTCACATTTAAAGTAGTGAGCTCGGTGATTTGGTGTGGAAAACAGGACTCTTTAACATTCAAGCTCATTATTTCAGATATACATATTTTTTCACTGAAGTGATTAGCACTTTGGTTGCTTTCACTTAAAAGAACTCACATAATATGCTACAATATTTTTATTAACTTAAGGTCTTTGACAGTCTTGAATAAAGTGGTCTGCGAACCCATTCAATAGCAAAATACCATCCAGTCATCTTGCTCCTACATGAAATGGGTATTCTTCCGTCATGGAGTTCTTGCTGGTCACCAGTTACATATTATTATTTAGACCTTAAAATATTTTTATGAAGATACGTAAGGCATGCGAGAAGTTACACTAACCAATAAGTTCCGAGGTAAGCATTGAAACTTTTACAATCATCTTAAAAAAAAAAAGCAATTTAAAAAGTAACTTGCACCACTTAGTCTCCTGATTACTGAAAGAGATAAATTATTCTTAATTCATTTTAAAAATTAAATCTTTTTAAAGCTGTAGCCAATTTCTTTTAAAATTCATTTGCAAAGAAGATCAAAATGAATTTGTGGTAGGAAATTATCCTACATCAGGGATTAACAGAGCCTTGGTGATGAAGTATGTAAGTTAAAGTTTGGATTAATATTTTTACCTCACTCTGTCCTCCTGGTAACAAAAAATTGGCAGTGGCGAATTCTTGTTCGGTTACTTTTGGGATGGGTTTCTTGCCAAGAGCCATACCGACGATTGCAGTCATGTGTGTTTCCGGTCCAAAAACAAACAAGGGAATTCCTAAAGTTTGTCCAACTTCTCTGATGATCCTGAATATGAAGAAAAATAGCTTATGAGTAAAGAGTCGATGGAATTGATAATGTGATCAGTGACTGTCTTTTCGTTTTTCATTGATGTAACTTCCGGACAATAAATAAGAGAGCAGTAGAGAAAAGAGAAGTTAGAATTCCTGTTGCAATTCTGGTTAAAATAATAAGACGTCTCTCAGGGGTAGTTTAAATCCATGCATCAAATATTGTGACACAATTGAAGCGTTTATTTAAAAAAAAACGTCAAGAGGGATTTTTTTTTTAAATCGAGTTGTTGACAGAAAAGTAATCCTTTCTCACCTCCTGTGCAGTTTTTCTTGTCTCCTGAAAAATTTTATTTATCAGAGTTGGAACCTTTCCATAATAAATGTCAAACATACTTGGAAAAATACTTGTCAAATTATACAAAAAAAAACTTTGCAATAAAGTAGACTCCATCCACTAAAACTTGGTAACACTGTAACGGAAAAAAAGTGTCAGCCGTGTTAAACGTTGTGACTGATATTTACAATACACAAAATATATGAACAACTGATGTTCTTTTGCTCATTCCTTGCCATATAACATGCAGATGATTTTGATTTTTGGATGATTTTCATGCAAAATGTAATGATTACTTATTTACTAGGCAAATAACTTACCTGAGACCTTCTTGGTAGTTAGGACCTGCTCTTCGGACATAAATTGATATGTTGTGTTCAATGAGTTTTGACTGGAATTCTGTTAAAGCAGTCACAATACCCTTGAATGTAGCTGCAACATTAGTGAAGTTGGCAATACCTCCTCCAGTGATAAGGACCTGAGGAAAAAAGAAAACTCATTACCAACCGTGCTTATTTATTGCTAATTATCTAGCTAACCATTATGAATATTGGTCTGTTTTGGTTTGATACAATGTCATTTCATATTTTGAATGCATGGCAATACCTTTTCTTCACTGTAAATCATGTTTTGAAAAAAAGCAATTTGGAAATTTGAAATTTGACTAGAAATGAAGAAATGAAACTACAAAGAAATTTTTTTAAGAAGGTAGACATTCTAAAAAAAATATGAAAGTTTACTTGAAAAGGCACTTTTCAAGCCATAACATTGATTTTCACAACAGAATTTGATACATCTTAGAATTTTTTTTCATCCAGACTACAAATAGCATCACTTGAGCTGGAAACAGTTACACCATTCACGGATCTACAACATGTCATTTATCTACTAACACCGCTTTTACAATTTTATGTTTCATTAGTCCACAGAAGCAGAAATTTTCAAGGCTACATGGCCTGCTGTGAATCCAAGAACAGAAATCCGTTAGATTTATAAAAATCTTTAAGGCATCGAGAATTTTGCTTCAGGGGCTACGTTTCAATTTTTGTAGGGTTCAAAAAAAGCGGAACAAAAAAAAATGGCCACCAGACTTACTTTCCCTTGCGGGTGTTTTTCCTGTGTCATCAAGGACAGGATTGTTTTGGCGTATTCATAGGTTTGTTGTTCTGATGGGGCTCCACTGTATTCTCCATAGTTAGCTAATTCACTAGCGCCGCCAAGATCACAAATTGTGTCACTGTAGACTACGGAAGCTCCACCACCAGCAACCATGGTCCAGATACGGCCTTTCTTGTTTAAAATAGTTAGCTATGAACAGAAGAAGAATTAGGTTTTAAGTAGACAAACATTGACATTTTGGCGATACATTGCATTGAGGAAACCTGGGGTGAATTGAGTGAAAAGAAGTAACTTATGAAATATTCAAGGTATATGAGGAGTATGCAGACCCCAGACAATGACCCGCACTCTGATTTCTGTCAGCAGCAGAAACAGTTACACATAAAACATGACACAAATATTGCTGCGGGTTTTTAGCGAACACTTTTGATATGCTCTTGTTAGCCTCGTAAGCCAAAAAAAAAAAACTTCCTTTGCTCAATTCAAATTGCGGCTTGGGATATATTTTCTTATTTTGCAAAAAACAAAAACGATAGTGTGCAACAGTCAACTTTCCATATCAAACATTGCTTTGGAAGATGAAAACTGTCGTCCAAAGGAAAAACGCTGTACCTAATGCTTCATTAACTATTTTAATTCTTCCCCATATAACACTCTGTTGAGTATAAGAAAACAAACAAACAGTCATACATACTTCATACTTCAAGCATTTCAGTGTCTTACCATTGAGAATTCTAACTGAAAAAATGTGGCATGATAGTGATGAGGTTTTCATTAAAAAGAGCAAAATGCTACATCAAGAACTGAGGAACAATACTACTCATCTGCAAACTGACGATTTTACAGGACGATGCAGAAGCTGTGCAATTTTTGTAACTTAAAGATTAGGTTTGAATTTTTTTTTCATTTTTTTCTTTTTTTTAATAAATTACAGCGGCAATACTCCCATGCGGAATCCGAAAAAATTAAAAACATCAACTTGCGTATGTAATACTGTAGATTGCGGCAAAGTTGCTAACTCTTTTTGACCAAAATTGTCAGTTAAGCGGTATCATTCCTTAGCCTTCGATATCTGGAGTAGAGTTGCAACATTGTTGTTCGAGATGTTAGTGAAACAGATACACACCTTGAGGGAAGCACCACTTTTGGAATCTAAATCTGCGATGTAAGCTTCTTCAGGGTAAGCATCTCGTCCGAAGGGAGGTGGATACACTACGCTACCCCAGGATGCTCTACAAATGAAATCAGCAGTGGCATCAAGCTTGGCTGCTAAATCTAGGATGTAAATTGTGTCATTCGTCACAACCAATGGATTGATTTCCAGATATGTGAAGTATAAATCCTGGTACATTTTGAATAAGGCGGCAACAAAAGTTGCGACCATCCTGCAGAAACAAAGAGAAAAGAAGTCATGACAATCAATGCTTCAGTGCAATCAATATTGATCGTGAAATCAAATGAAATAAAAATAAAAAACAAGAAGACATTTTGGATGAACTTCCCGCTTTTACAATGAACAAGATGAAATCAAACAAAACGGATCAAACAAAGTTCAAATGATTGTTCTAGTACCCAAAGTATTCTTCGCAGAGAGAAAGTGGTGGTTTTGAATAATATCAGGAAGGCACTCTTCAATACATCAATTGAATGTGACTTGCAGACCTGTCAGAATTTATCACTTAATAACTCTTCACTGCTCTATCTTTTAAATTTTCTGGAACCTTTGACATTTAGGGGACTCAGAACATCTCTAAACAAAGCACTCACCCAGTGGCCTATTTGATGGAGAATTCAAAAATTTCTTCCAAAAAGAATTCTTATACTTCCTCTTAATGCATTTTGAATAAAATATTCGAAAATAATTGATTTTCTTTAGGAATATACAGACTTGGAACAAAATGTTATTTTTACGGATCATCAGTGGAGTATGATTTCTCCACGGAAAATTGTCTTCAGGAGTAAAATTTCATTAGAATACTTCAAGATAATTCACAAAATGTGGAGAAAAATAAATCTGAAAATGAAAATTACTTTTGTTTTGCAGGAACAACATTTTTTAGAAGGTGCTTTTGGATTTCATCAGCCGTGATCGATTTTCCAACAGGTACATCTAATTTGAGAGCCTTAGCATCTACATCACCGATATCAACTCCTCCTTGATGATGGAAGAGGATGGTGTCAGCAAACCGATGAGAGTAAATACAAACGTATGCCTCTTCATCCTAGAAAAATAATGGGAATGAAAATTAATCCTCTTAAGAACTTGAAGGAATGCTTTCAATCGACAAATTCAGCTCCAGATACAGGATAAAGGATCTTTCATTTTTACAACTTAGGCAGCTGTTTCAAGCATTTACAATACTCTCAGTTTCATAGAGTACTCTTTCCGGTAAATTGGTGGCTCTGACTTTAACATTGCTCCATGGAAGAATGGTGAGAGTAATTGTTGATTTATAAGTTCAATCAATATTTATTGAGTGGTGTGTAACTCTTCAACTTTTCCAATTATTTTTGCCAAGTTTTAGTTACTGCATTTTTCACAATAATTGTGGTGATCTACGAAGTAATCTCGAAACTAGTTTGCATTATCATATTTACAGATTTGATTATGAGTTTTTGATGATATGGAAACAAGATCAAATTAGTTCTGATCGCTTAGAGGACAAAGCGAAAACTCAGTACACTACATGTTAGTGAGCAGATCCCAATCCACGACTCAATGATCTCTACATGAAGGCATAGAATTTTTAAATCTAATTTTGATACATTCTAAAGTGATAATTTACTTCTACAACCATCGATGACTTAAAAATTGGTAAACAATTAGAATATGATCAAATGAATGGCAAACGCATTGGAAATTCCATTACAAGTTATGCGAGAAAAAACAAATTAATGAACTGGATTGTTCGAAACTTTCATGGGAGAAAGCAATAAAGCATAACATGAGAGAAACTTACATCTTTGTGAGGAATGAAAGGCTCAATAATGAAACTACGGAGTTTTCCGGTGGCTTTTCCGATCTGCAAAGTACAAAAACATAAATGAGGTCATTAATAATCAGAAAAATAATAGAGGGAAGGAAAAAGAAGCAACCTTTTTGAGAAGAGGAACCAAAATTGCAGTTAATCAAATTAATTCAAACTTAACAATGATGTTTTCTTTTTCTTTTAGATATTTTTTCTTTCTTTTCTTTCCTCATTGATTTAAGTAATTTCATTATTTTTTAGAGAAAATTCTCTCAATCATTAAATAAAATTTTACTAAAAGAACAAAAGGGCAAATCAAGCCACCCCAAACAGCGGGATGACCACGGTCTTTTAATTCAAAGACCCAGAACTAGAAAATTGTGTTTTTCACATTTTTCTCCGTATTCATTTTCTTACTTTTGAGGCAAAGAGAAGAAGGATCTTCCCTTTCACATCAACCCCCAGTCCTCTCTCTATTAAATTCTGTTGTTGATGTATACAACTTTTTGGTATGAAAAAAGCATCAGTACAGAAAGATAAGTTAAAAGGAGACAATTACCTGTTGATCTTTGCCCATTCTTTCTTGGATCCATGATTTTGCTCCTTTGAAGTCAGTGTTTACTTTGATCAATCCTAATTTTCCTCTCCTTTTGATTAACTGGTCGGGCTTAGCAACTAGAGGCTGCAAAAAGCAAAAATAGATTATTAAAAAAAATGTTCATAAAAGGAGGTGATATGCATTTTACAGAGGCAGTTATAAATTTTACTCTCGAGGAAAGTAACAGCTTGTTAAAGTGAAGAAAATAAGTTACTTGATTAAAAAAAAATGATTTAAGAAAAAGGTCAATTATCCTTAGCTTCAGTGATCATCACTGCAGCGTAATTTTTGTCTGAAATATCTACGTTTTTTAGTTAGCGAAAAATTAATTGATAATTTTTCAGCTATTTGTTGATGAAAGTAATCTTCATCACTTTTGACTATGAAGTTTGTCTACTGTCAAATTGAATTTCTCTCGGTTCGATGACGTTCTTCCCTTGTCAGAAGTTAATTAAGGAACTTAAATCTCTTTATTTTTGGATGCGTCAATTGTATCAGTCTATGCTGAAGCCGAACTTGTCTATTTTCTGATGTATCTTGAGCTCCATTAAGAAGTCTATACTCCAGAGTGCATCAGATAAAGGGCAGCATTAACCGATTCAATTACTAAATTTATTCTATCAGAAAAAAAAAATTACATTAACTTATCAGAAAAAGTAACCATTTCCCTTAAGTTGCTATGTCCCTGCTACTGCAAGATCTAGACATTAAACCTCATCAAAACTCATATTCATTCACTTACTTAGCTTTAATCTGCAAATCGATGGCAGTGGTAAAAAAAGGTCCACCTCCAATTGCAACGTTGCAGATCTCAGCCATGTTTTACTTTTATATGAGGAAACTAACAACGGTTCTTTCTTGGACTTTTTATGAATAATTTCACTTATTCAACAATATTCACAGACAATTGGAAGGCAAAACCGAGGTTCGTTTTCTCATAAAAATACTCGAGGATTTTAAAGCAACAAAGACACACATTTTCCGACTTCAACCATAGGAATTGAACTTTTTCAAGCTGCTGAGACGTATACTCAGAACTTGGCCACATATACACATCGGTACATATAAGTCACTCCTACAACTCAGTCTAGCACACATATATTGTTTGAAAATAGCTAAAAGGGTGGCCACTAAGCTAAGTATGACAAATCAAAGATACTTACTGAGCTTTGTAGCCATGGCTCCTTGCCTACGACATCATCCCAACTGGAGGATTCATGTATTGCTGCAAATTTGCATTTGGCTGCTGCTGTGCCTGCAGCTAGGTTCCGATTGATTATATCTTTACCAGTCGCTTCACTGATCGCTTTTGCCGACATTTCAGCTCTACAACAAACAAACAAGAAAACAATTATTAGCTTTTTCCAGCTTTGCCACAAACATTGGCGGATCCAGCAAATTGGCAACATTGTCTTTCTCCATTTAAACCTATGGAAATGTATCGATTCTTGGAGGGGCTAGGTGCTCCGACAAGAATCGATTATTTAGCATAGGTTAAATGGAGGAAATCCAGTGTTGCCAAATTGCTGGATCCACCTCTGACCACAAAAAAATGAGAAGAAAGGAAAGAATCATTATTCCCTCCATTTCGTTTTATAAATGCAGTGCGATCCGACCACGTTCATTTTTCTCACTCCTCCTTGCTATTTCAGTCATTCCAAAAAAGTTCAAAGTGGCAGTCAACCTATGTTGCCCCGTGAATTCTATGGAAAATTATTGTAGTGATCGGGAAAACTTCTTGGGTGGATGCTCCCAGTTTTGATCTACACGTTGAGGTACAGCAGTCTCGATTATCCGCGGGTTTTTCGGTGGATTTGGCTCAAAAACACCACAATTTTACGGCGTCAACCTCAGTAAAAAATTCCTTCCAGAAATGATGTTTGGCAAAATAACTTCTTTGCAGTAAAATTTATTCGTTTTTAACCATTAATTACATGTCTGTAAATTATTTGACAATTTTTTCGATAGATACTTTTAAAATGTGACCTTTTCAATCCCTTCGCCTGACCGAACTGCTTGGTTTTGGATTATCCGCGAATTCTGCTTATCCGCGGAAGCTCCGCTCAGATTCCGATCAACGCGGATATTCGAGACTCTACTGTACTTACATCTCCTTTTGCGACGTTACAGTCTTCCTATAAAAATTTATTTTTCCCTTGGCAAACAGTGGACCGAGTCAATTGGAGAATCGGACATGAAATTTTTGGACTAAAACTGCAAATTTTGATGTTTATTTCGTCAGATTTTAAATTTCAAGTGATGCTTCTTAAACACGGTGTCTAATCTTGGGAAATCCTCATGAAATCCTGATTTTTCCTGATTTTCGACCGCTAAATCCGGATTTCATAATTTTTCCAAATCCTGATCAAATCCTGATTTTTAGCGGAGAAAAATTATAAAAATTAAATTGCATGAGCGTATGCAAAAGCATAAAAAAATCCAATCGGACAGCCGATTTTTCTCATATCCTGATTTTACGACCGATTTTTCCTCAAATCCTGATTAAATCGGGATTAAATCCTGATTGATCTCAAATCCTGATAGAATCGGGAAAATCCTGATGCTGACACCCTGTTGAAGAAAATTTTACGAGGAAACCGATGGAGCCACTTTTAGAACCTCAGAATTTTTTATAAACGGAGTTATAAACTTTTAAAGTTTCCAAATTTCGTCCGACCTCTCCTACTGACTCGTTCCCCTGTGCGGCACGGCATCGCTACCGGACCATGCATGATCACAAATCGAGTATAAATGACACGAACGACCTTCCCGGTCTAGAGCGGCATCGAAAAACAATCCGGCGAAAAGAGGAAAAAAAAACAAACAAGCGAGACGAGGGAAAAAATAATTTACGGTGTACAGTGCGGCAAGCAGACGTGAATAAACTCTATCGAGCTGCAATAGGCAGAATCGGCTCCGGGCGGGGAGCGAGAAAAATATTATCGTGAGCGATAACTTTCAGCGCGACCGGTCATAACCGCGATCCGCGAAGGTGGATGAAAATTCGCCTGAAACGACCTACCGACGACCTTCCGCCATCCGATCCGATCCGTTCCTCGGACTCGCGGCCCGCGTCATCGGAGCTGTGACGTCACCCGGAGCTTTCGAAGCTCCGCGGCTCTGGAAAAGCTCCGAGGAAAGGTCACCTACTCGGCTGTCTTGTCTCCCGAGTGCGCGACCGTTCCGTTTCGGAGGAACCGGTTCCGCGCCCCGCGCCGGGACCAGTCTCAGCGCCGACCAGTTTTATTCGAGCGCCGGGAAAAAACTGCTCCGATTACCCCGGAATTTTTCGGATTCGGAGCCGTTCCGCCGTGCTTGGGAAAAACGCCGTATGAGCCTTTGATGTTGCCAGCCTTCCTTTACTAAAAGCCGAATTAACTGGAGAAATGTTGAACATTTTTTTCCAAGTATTCAGATAAATTTGCTCGCAATATGGACGTATTTATGTTGCCAGCTTTCCTTTACTAAAAGCCAGATTAACTGGAGAAATTTTGAATATTTTTTTCCAAGTATTCAGATAAATTTGCTCGCAATTTGGACGTATTTATGTTGCCAGCTTTCCTTTACTAAAAGCCAGATTAACTGGAGAAATTTTGAATATTTTTTCCCGAGTATTCAGATAATTTTGCTCGTAATTTGGACGTATTTAGGCTAAAAGGAAGTGCACTGGTAAAAAAAAACCAATTGGATCTGGAGTCAAGACTCTTGAAAACATTGACAAGAACAAATACTCTTGATTCAATCAGATTTAAGCTTAAATCAAAAGGAAATCCGCTCAAATTAAGGGGCTTGGTTCTTGATTTAAGCAAAAATCCGATCGAATCAAGAGTATTTTTTCTTGTCGATGTTTTTAAGAGTCTGGACTCTAGATCCAAGGTGGTTTTTTTTCCAGTGTAGAGAAATTTTGAATATTTTTTTCCAAGTATTCAGATAATTTTGCTCGCAATTTGGACGTATTTATGCTAAAAGGAACTATGTGCAAGTGGAAAGATGGGGTGTGCTTGGGGAAGCTGGATAGGAAACGATGTAAAAAAGGGGTATAGTTCCTTTTGAGAAAACGGAAAAGCGGGATTTTCGATTAAATCCAAAGGAACTGAGCGCTAACTCGTGAACCGTGGGCACATATCTAGAGCCTTGTGGACAGGGCTCATGAGCTAAAGACCGTGTCGTTGATCGTAGTTTCTCTCGTCGTTGCCGCTGGCGTCACCGGTGCATTTAAGATCCCCTTCATTCTTATGGCCCGACTACTAACGGGCACACCCTATATTTCCACTTGCACATAGTTACATTTTGCATGAATACGTCCATTTGATCTTACATATTCGAAAGTTTCACGGAAAAATATGCGTAACTTCCCTCAAAAATACATGTTTTAAGCGGAGAAATTTGGCAACTCTCGAATGTTCATGCGGCGTTTTTCCTAAGGACAACAGCGTTGTTCAGGAATTTGGTTCGGAAACTTGTGACGGGGGCGGGAGTAGACTGATCTACAGAAAGTGAAACTCCGTGCGAGGGACTCGCTATACAGAGAGTGACCGGGTAAAATAGTGGTCTAAAAGCCTCCATAAACGATCCAATTCCGAACCGATTCCGCTCAAAATAGACTAAATCAATGACTACAGCGCAAAACCAAGTTCACTGGCGGATCCAGCAAATTCTCAACATTGTTTTTCTCCTTTTAAACCCATGAAAATTTATCGATTCTTGGAGGGACCAGGTGCTCAGACAAGAATCGATTATTTAACATGGGTTTGAGTGGAGGAAACCCAGTGTTGCCAAATTGCCGGATTAGCTTCTGACCAAGTTTCTCCGTTAGCAACGTTGCAGACTTCCTGGCGAACTACAGAAACAGTAGAAAAAAAAAAAAAAAGATTATGTGACGTAAAAATTACGTATCTATTAAGACCTACGACGAAAGATTTTAGAGAAAACAGTCTATTTTTGGTTGAAGAAGAACCTTCTTGTAAGTACATGTTAGGCAGAAACATTATTCTACGCTACATAGAATAAACCAATAAAAAAATTAATTACAAAGCGGCGAGGAGTCACAGTCATTTGTTATCAATATATCCTTATCAGAGAAAATGAAACACCTAAAAGTTAGATTTTTTTCGGTTCGTTCGCTCGGAGAAAGCTTTTCTCCCAAATTAGAGGTTTTGTCCTAAAATTGAATTATGGTGAATTACGTCTAATAATTACGCAAGGCCGGTTGCTTTGAGACATCAAAACCAATGACATTCCTCTCCCCCTTCCATCGAGAGGAGATAAGAGGTGTACTCTGCAGTAAGTTCTGATCAATGTTTCTTTATCAGAAAAAATTAAACATCACAGGTGAAGTGGCCGAATGCATTAAATTTGCAATGAAATCACACAGCAAAAATAGAGCTAAGAAAATCGCGCGATGAACCATTTGAAGGATGTGAGATCAGGACATATTATCTTCAAGTGAGATACCGAATAATATAAATCAATTAACAACTACTTAAAATTTAAGAGTGAAAGATATTGAAAGCAGATTCTTTTGTCTTCTTTTGCTCTCTAAATGCGAAAATCGTCTTTCGCCGTGCTACCACTGTCGGACATCCATACTGCCGGATATTTATGTATTAAAATAGAATAAAGAAATTCACCTCAGTCCGTGATCACGACCACTTATGAACTCTTCAAGAGCTTCATGTCGATCGCTTCTGTAAGGATTTTTTAAAAATTAATAATGGGAATTTTGGTAAGACAAGTCATGGGAAAACTCCAGACTGGATTTTCTAAATTCGCAGATGAATCAGTTTTTTAAAATGATAAAACTATTTGGCGAGTGGAAAATTCCAAAAATAATGATAAATTAAGAAACGGGACAGTAACGCGTGTCATGTCACTTGTTTCTACACCTCGACACGCGAGAACAATGAGTGCGGCGATCAAAACTTTACTTACGCCAAATGTACAACATACTAAGAAGGTACTTCCACCTGAAGTTCTTTTTTGATATTGCAAGGTCACGCATTGAGGTATATGCGTTGAATAAATGACCCTTTTCCTTTCGGAGTAAATAAAGACGGATAAACTAAACCGGATCAAAAGGTTACATGATACCCTCCAAGCAGGTCGATCTAATCATACTGAGAATTACCAAAAATAACCGCACCTAGACTTGGTTGCAGAGTTTTATGCCAAACTGGTCAGTTGGTTGCAAACATGAGAGCCCTGTTTACCGATCAAAAAAAGGATGTAGTGGAACTAACTGCCAAGCTGTGCGTAGTGTACTTTGCGATACATCGATTGATCTGTCATTTAAGCCTATGGAAAATTATCAATAGAAGGTGAACACCTAAATAATCGATTATTTACCACACTGATAAGGGATACCCAAGATATTTGTGACGCGCAATCTGTGAAAAGGGACGTATTTATCCAGAAATTCAAAATTGAGTGATTGGCACTACTGCATAAAGGAAGAAAATTTAGACATTATGACGCAAGTTTGACCCGAAAAGCTCAAAAATCGAAGGAGATATGCACTGAAAAAAAAGTTACGCGCTTGGACGCCAAAAGTTCCGGGTACTGGAACCGTAGCTTCGATTACTCCGAGCGCTACGCTTGGAGCTTTCGACCTCTAAGCCCGAAACACCAACGGTATGTCTAAATAGCCCGGAAGTACGGCTTCCACAGCCGGAGTTTTTTATTCAGTGTGACGTTTTGAAGTTCCAAGACAAAAATGCTTAAGTATTAGGTTAAGAATTTTAGGTTGACTTTAGGTTTGGAATTCCGACATGCACACAGAGAAAGGTGCAGCTATCGCCCTTGGTGATGAGAAAAATAAACTAAAACCGCACGTAGCTTGCTTCCGATGCTTCAAGAAAGCATTTCCCAATGAGAACTCGAAATCGCCGAAGTTGAGCTTTCCCCCGTACGGCAGTATAGATATACCGTCCGCGTTCCGGGCTCAGAGGCCGAAAGTTCCGGGCGTAGAACCCGGAGCAACGGAAGCAGCGGCTTCAGCACCTGGAAGTTTCGGCCTCTGAACCCGGAACGGACGGTATGTCAGTAGTTCAGCCCGTAACTTTTCTTTACCAGTGTAGCGGAAGCTGAGATCCCAGGGAAAAGCGATGGGAAACCTACCTAGAGGTTGACGACAATCCAGAAGAACACCTCGCAGGCGGGGCGAGAAGGAACAAGAGCGTGCACTCAACTGGAGGGAAATTCGCGGGGCAGCAAGCGCGGAGGAGGGGGGATCTCGGTTGGATGCACCGGAGGTATCGACGCGAACTGCCGGTTCTGACTGATTCGAGCCCGCGCTCGCTTGTCGCCCGCGAGAAGGAGCCGCTGTGACGCCACGCCGTGACGCGTCGCGACGCGCGCGGCCGAGCCACCCCCTCCCCCGACGTCGCCGGCCAACGTCATTGAGAGCGACCTGGAAGGTTACAGCTCCAGCTGAACTTTTGACCCTGCCCCGCGCCACCGACTCCCGCGAGCGGCCGAATCCCAGGTGCCCCCGACCCGACGCACAGTGGATCCAGTCAATAGGAGAAGGCGGACACAATTCGTCGTTTTCAGGTCGAAGAAACGTAACTCCATTCCATGGTTGCAAAATTGGCTCAAACAATTCAATTTTGTTTCAAGAGTGTACCTGTAAAATTGTTGTTCAAAATTTGTCTGATTTTCGCGTGGGATCGGGAAAGAAATCGGTTAAATTTTCAATTAGAAATTCCCAAGATTCTCCTGGTAAAAATGCAATTTGTGAGGGGAAATTTGGCAACATTGAAATATAGTTACGTTCTTTCGTGAGGGAAACGACGAATTTCAGGGTGTCTACTAAAACAGGCTGGCCAAAAATCAGTGCTTTTTCAGTACATTCCCAAGAAATTCAGTACATCCTCAACAGGAAAATGCAGTACTTTTTCAGTACCGCCAATTGACGGAATTCGAGAAATTTAAAAAATTTAAATTTCCCGCTCAAATTGCGACAAAAATGACGAAAAATGAAAAAATTCCGGGCCTACTTGCGCAATTTCCGCACTTTTACAGTACTACCGGACCGCCTTTAAAAAATCAGTACTATTTCCGGACTTGTAGACACCCTGAATTTGGAAACTTTAAAAGCTTATAACTCCGTGTATACGAAACTTAAAGGATCTAAAAGTGGTTTCATTGGTTCCATCGTGAAATTTTCTTCTTTCAGCACTCCTTGAAATGTAAAATGTGACGAAATAAACACCACTAGCAGTTTTAGTCAAAAATTTCATGTCCGACCTTTCTGATTAACTCGAGCCACTGTGCGACGCGACGCATGCCCAATTGCCGATTCCTCCTCCTTCGCCACCCTGCCCTCCTTCACGACCTTGTCGCTGGATTGTGTCGTGGGTCAGTTGTGCTTCGGGATCGTCTGTAAATGACGGCATGAAGGAGGGATATCGATAAGGGTTGTTTTAGGGCCCACCCTGAATTTTCTCAACTTAACGATTTTTCCGCTTATTGAAGGTCTACATTTTACGGAATGCATGACCAAACAGCTTGTCCGGTATGGTCCTGTTCAACGAATTGCAGATTGCCTAGGAAGGCACCAGATTGGGTTCCTCCATGGAGGAGACGTAGGGAACGCCCAGCAAAATGGAAAGGTGGCATTCAAGATGAAATTACAAGATGCAATTTACCAGACGACCTCTGGATTGATAGACAAGAATGACGATTAGGTGTCGCAGAGCGCCCAGGCGCGCTGTAAAAGCGAATTATATGTATGTATGTATCATGATTTGAACATTATCGGTCTCTTTTTGTGTTTTATACGGGCCTTAACAAGGACCCACAGACTGATTGATGTGCTTGTTGAATACTGTAGGGTTGCAGTAAGTAATGAGATCTACCCACAATTGGACTGAGTTAAGCAGAAAGGAACCAACCCACATTTTGGAAAAAATTGAGTTATGAGTGGTTTTGAACTTGAACTCAACCACTTTCTACTATCTATCGCCAAAAATTCAAAGTTTTTGTTGGAACAAATTTTGCAGAAATTGAACTTGAAGATTAACTTTTACATTGAGTCTTATGCAGGAGCTAAACTTTAAGCCTCTTTTTCTCGGTTTGATCCCGATGTGGCTTGGTTCCTTTCTGTTTAACTCCGTCCAATTCAGGTTTCTCAGTAATGGTAGTAACGCAACTCTGCCGTGTAAAAACACCATGGATGATCATGATTTCAGTTTTCTACCACTTTTAGGTTCGAGCCTAGTGTGCATGTAGTAGGAAGTCTCTCGAAAGGCTAGGCGACATACTGATTAAACAGTGTTCCGACCCTACCACGGGCGCTAACTGACGCGGTTGTGTTTTTGAAATAGAAAGGAACAGCAGCTTGCCTTGGGAGAAGAGAATTTAGCGAGTTGCCACCATGGCAAGTTGGCACGATTACTCAACCGGTTCCGCAAGTTCCGATTAACCGAAACAGTCGGAACACCAAGCTCAGCCTTGGCCGCTAAGAAGTTCGGAAAATGAACCGAATCATCTAGATAAGATCGCGTCAAAGATTTCCACTGCCATTATTCTAATCAGAACACTCAATAAAATGAAGTAAAGTCCCGTAATATGGACCTGCGGGTCGATTCTTGAATCGTTACCGAATGATTCTGATCGATAAATCATTCAGGGTCGCCAAAGAATTTAGAAAATGAAATTCCCTAGCCGACATTTCCCTGTCACATTTTGGTGAAATCCCCTGACAATTGAAGATGTGACGGATGATTAAGAAGGCATAATTGAAAATAGTTTTCAGGCAAAATTTCTTGTTCAAAATCTCAAACCCATTCTGGAAAGCAAATGAATATGATTTAACAAATTTTCCCTGACATTTTCGTCATTTTCCCTGACATTTCCCGGTTCTTCCTAACTGTGGCAACTCTGTGAATCCCTACCTTAACAATGCTTTGTCATTCGATGTCGATTCAACAATCGAACCGCAGGTTCAAATCTCGACAAATCTCTCTTTGCATTACGGCAAAGGGAAAAATTGCCTTATCCAGCGACACCCGTTTTATCTTTTTGTTGGCAATTCAGAAATAACATGTTGAGCCGTTTGTTTAGTTGGTTTATCAAACTATATGTATCGTTCTCAAATCAGTTGCTCGATTGGTCAAGCGAATGTGAACAAAAATCGAGTCAAAATTGTAGAAAGAAGTGTTGGCAATTCAGAAATAACATGTTGAGCCATTTGTTTAGTTGGTTTATCAAACTATGTATCGTTCTCAAATCAGTTGCTCGATTGGTCAAGCGAATGTGAACAAAAATCGAGTCAAAATTGTAGAAAGAATTGTTGGCAATTCAGAAATAACATGTTGAGCCGTTTGTTTAGTTGGTTTATCAAACTATGTATCGTTCTCAAATCAGTTGCTCGATTGGTCAAGCGAATGTGAACAAAAATCAAGCCAAATTTGTAGAAGAAAAACAAATAGGAAAAACGGTTAAAATGTGGAAAAGCAAGAGGTGATTGAAGGAAACGTTGAGTCGCGTCTTGTCAATGAAAATTGATTAGCACTCAGAGGTCGGCCGAGGCTCACACCTGAGATTGAGGTATAGGTCAATGAGCGAAATCCGAAATAACTCGTTGCGGCTTTCAATGTGTCCATGCTCACAAGGTATGCAACCCGCAAAACGCCCTATTTCGGTAGAAGTTCATTACGTAACTCATTTGAATTACTAATTAATAACCCTGATTATCGGGCTTAACGGCTGATTTAAGATTTCATATGCGTTTACGATGCCTGCTCATCCTATAACCAGGATATGCGACTTGCAAAATTATATAGGAGATTTAAATGAAGAGAGGTGGTGGTTTTAGAATTCGCAGCGCCATGTAGGAGATGCAGAAGAGCTGTCCCCTATTTTCTTAAAGGAAATTTGTGCGTAGTCAAAGCCTTTCACCTTTGAACGTAAAAAAAAAATAAAAAATAAGATATAGTAAAGGTAAAATAAAATATAGTAGAAAATTTGGCAAACTGCAAAATACAGCTGAGCTGATTCTAATTCAAGTGGACTATTTTGTGCAATTAGGAACTACTGTTTCTCGCTAATCCGTATAAAAAAGTATGCAAACACAGAAACTATATGGCACGTATGTTGTTTCTAAACTCAGCCAAAATTTGTAGTTCTTAATTGCAAAACGTAGTCCAGTTCATCCAAGTGTTTTATAAAAAATTGCGTAAAAAAAGAGAGAGAAAAAAAGAAGAAACAAATTTAAGTGAATGAAAAAGGGAATACGTTTGTTTGATTAGGTACACACACGCCGTGTTAAGGAACAAAAAAGCCGTATGATCTTATAGACGTTGCCATCTTTTCTTTGACAAATCGCGATTTCCTGGAAAACAAGGACGTATTTTTCTCTCGATTTTTAAAAGAATTTTGTTCGTATTTGTTCTAAAGCGTCCGAAAATTTCAAGGAAAAATATTAACAGCTTTTGTCAAAATTAATTATTTTAGAAAGGAAATTTGGCAACACTCGAATACTCATTCGGCGTTTTTCTTTGGCACGGCAGGTTGTCAAACCGAAACCGAGAGGGTTCTTGGCGCGGCCAAGGACGAACGCAACGAATCTTTGCTTGAAGGCGCTTTGATACAACTATTCGTACTTGATGGATGTCCGTGTTGCATACACACAAAATTGAAGGCATTTTGGTCTTGTAGCCCTGTCGAACGCGGTGCGCTGCTATAAGTCGCTGGCAAAATGTTGCTTCAATGAGGTAAGTGGGGTCAGGGCGACAAGTGGCTATTTTACTGGTTGCAGCACCTTTATACGACTGCCGGAAAAATTCTTAGACATTAGAATTAGAATTTATGTGAGCCCTTCACATCAAAATTTTCCTCGAGGTCCGTGGTTGTAGGCATCGGAGTAGTACGCTCCGCTCGGGAAATCACTCAAAGTTGTTTTACATGCGAACTTGTCCGAATCAACCAGTGTGGTGAAACAGTTGAGATGAATTCTCCGAACCCAGAAGGTTGGACCTGTTGCAAACTTCAGCTAGAGCAAAAAGAAGAGTTGCTCCTTGTAGAAACATCTTGGTTCAAACATTACGATGAGCGAATGGAGAATGTTTAAAATACGCGATTAGATCCCGCGCACGAATTGTTTTTCTCCGCGGCAGGTTCCATGATTTTTCAGTCACAGATCTAGATCTATAACTGAAAATTCTAGTTAAAATCTAGATGCGCCTCATTTTCAAAGTTTCGGATTATCGCCCAGGAAAACCTCTACGAAAAAGACACCTGAGTCTAAGGGTGCTGGGAAGCAGCAAGACAGCCAAAAGAAAACTCCCTCCTAGTATACTGAAATATTTTCTCTAAATTTACGGGAATGTACCTGATGTAGTATGGACTGCATTTTGCAACTTGGAACTATAAATTCTGGCTCATCTGAAAAAAACATGTATGTGCATAGGGAAACTATGTTTTTAAACTGGGCCGGAATTTATAGTTCCTTATTGCAAAATGCAGTCCATATGAAAATATTCTGCAAGGCATGTTTCTTCTTCTCGAGAGTATTTCATCAAACGTCAGAGAAGCCCAAAATCAGTCAGCCTATGAGAATTTATCACATAGCTTTAACCTACGAAACCTACAGAGCTTCGACCCACTGCATTGCGATTAAAAACACTGTTTTTCTTCTACGCAAAGTTTATTTTACATGCTTCAAGATGCGTTTTTTTCTCTAATTCTTCCTCCTTCTCTTCGGTTCCATCGTTCTTCAGATTGGCGAACTTTTTACACCATTGGATGGTCACTACTGAACGCGGTTCGCGATCGAATCGTGATGAACTCACTCGAGAGGCGCCTTCTCAAAGTCAAAGTCATCGCTCAAAGCTCTGTTCACTCAGCTTGCAAGACTATGGTGGCGGGGAGCGGTTAAAAACGCAAACTAAACTCGAGACTCATATTATTAATAGTGTGAACGAACTCAGAGGTCATGTTTGGTACGAAAACATTTCGTTACATTTTAATTTGTCCTTAGCTGAACCTGCCGCCCCGATTCAACCTTGTCGTTGATAATGCGAGAGATGAATCTCTTTATCGTTGACCCATTGTACCTCTTATAATCTGGATTCGTACCTCGCCGACCGCGGCCCTTCTAACTTTGCGCACTCAAGAATAGCACTTGTTTTTGTTTCTCCCAGAGTTCTTCTTCTTTTTTTCGGATATTCTGATCTCGACTATGGGGATGCTAGGCTCCATCATTCTCAGTAAAAATCTTCTTAACTTATCCACAAGAATCAAGCATCAAAACACGATTCTGTGGCCAGCGCAACTGACCAAGTAGCAGCTAGACTTTTTGGCCATACTTTTCTTTTAAATGGATGCCCAAACTAACGTATCTCAATAAAATTTCTGTGATTTTTTTTTGCTCGTGGAATATTCTGTGAAAATTTCGAGGAATGATAAGACTGGCTAACACTCTACTGAAAATATAAAATTAGGTGCAAAAATCTTGAAAATTAATGATACGTGATTTTCAAATTCAGCCATCGGCCTGCTTCCGAACAGGGACACGAAATACATTCAAATATTTTACACGAGGAATAGTAGGGAATACTTGACGCGAACTGGGGGAGACTTACAAATGAGAATGCCATTCACTTCGTCGCCATTTACCGATAGAGCGCTTGTAATCAATATGCCAGTCTGGAAGGGGAATTTTAAACAGAATTGCGAGTCATGCATCTGGAATCTTCCGTTTTTCTTGGATTGCCAGGGTCAAATGACAGGGGGAAAGTAGTAGCTACACGAAAGCGGGAAATTCCGGAAGGGCTGAAACTTGAATATTATGGGGGAGGGGGGGGGATTGGACGGGGGCCGTTAGAAAATATTTTTAAACCGGTTTCACACCAGCACAACATATAGCCGGGCAATTTGAATGAGTGCCGCGCGTTTACAATGCTAGGTAACTCGTGAACATACAGATGGAGATGAAAAAAAATTGAAATGGGCGTTTTTACGATTCGTAGGGATTTTTACTTTTGGACACCTCCCATGAAATATTTCAGGCTACACTGTCGCAGTATGGATCCAGTCAATAGAAGAGGTCGGACATGCAATTTTTTACTAAAACTGCAAATTTTGATGTTTCAGTCGTCACATTTTAAATTTAAAAGGGTGTTTCTGAGAGAAACTGTTACGAGGAATTCAATTACAGCACTTTTGAGACCTCAAGTTTTGTATGAACGGAGTTATAAGCGTTTAAAGTTTCCAAAATGTGTCCGACTTCTCCTATTGACTCAATCCACTGTGCATCGCTTGACGTCACTTACAAAAAACAGAAACAGTTTTTTCAAAAGGTATCGAATTGGATTCGAAGAATGACATGACCTTTTCAATGTTACAAATGAAATGTACATAGGTACCTATCGAATTATAGATACTTGTCTATGACGTATGTCTGAAATAGAGAATCCTCTAATTGTGCAAAACCATCAGTATATCACCGACGCTTCAACTGGCCAATGTTCACTGGCGGAGCATGAAACTGCCCCGGTCAGCTTTCAGTGCGTAGAGTTATCATTAAGAGCCGGGGTCATTGAGAAGGACACGGCTAAAAAATAATCGGCAAAACGTAGTACTGTTCAATTACATATTACGACAAGTGATGTTGCATTTTAATAATGAAGTCATCAAAACATTCACGGCATTTTTAATCGCGATTAGAAGTTATCTTGTACGATTGTCAACCATATTATGAAGGTATAGCCTTGACAGTGACTTTCAAAATTCGTCACTCCCCTGACGAAAGGCCATATCTTTATTTTCAAGAGATTCCTGGAAACCGTGGAGCTGTACGGACATCAGGGCTCTTCGCTAAAAGGAGTTAGACCCTTATATCAGAGCAGTGGCGATTCTTGAAAACTGGCAACACTGTTTTTTCTCCATTTAAATGTATGTAAAATAATCGATTCTTGGTGAGGTAGCTTGCCTCACCAGCAAATCGATATTTTAAAAGGATTCAAATGGAGGACGAGAAAAAAAAAGTTGTCAACTTGCAAAATCCCCACTACATCAGAAAAGCGACAAACTTTGTGAATCGAGCGAAATGAGAAATCCATATTGTGAGACTGATACTCAACATAATGTTATTAAGCCATCATTTGGAAATGATAAAATCCTACGTTCTGTGCGCAAGAAAATGCTTCACTGCGTTCACATGGCTTCATAGTTCGAGAACCTGCGGATTACTGAGATGCATTTATTAAAATAAGACGAGCTGTACATCAAGGCCGGCATGCGTCAACATCAAAACATGAGACGTGTTTCACTCCTCGGTCGCCGCAGTTTTGCGAGAATTCTCAATTCGTGTCATACTACCGCGAAAAATTGGAGCTATGATGCTGGGCTTGCAGCTTCTTTTTTGGGAGATTTCTAAAGCCCGATGCCAGATCGCAATTTAAATTACAGAATGACTAAAAAGGTAAATTATTCATTCTAATTTTTAAAAAACAATTCAATAGATTTCAGCGCTTGTCAGACGGAGGAACATTTCAACGTTGTAAAATTTCCACTGTAAATGGTAGAAAAAATAAATACTGGAAAGTTAGATCGTTCGACGGTTGATACTCTTTCCAATTTATTTTGAAACATCATAAAAATAACATTTAATTGGATGTTGAAAATAACACCATTAAACTAAAAAGATAAGTTTTTCAAAAATAGAGTTCAGTTGAATTTTTTTTGCAGTCGTCATGCCTGCGATTCTTGCATACTAAGTCACAAAGTGAGTTTCTGCAGATTCAAAGAGAAAGACGTAATCCAACGAAGATTCTTCCATGTCATCTCCTATACGCCGAACAGACGTATTCTTAGTTGCAGCAAAAACTATTGAAGGCGTTTCGTGATAGTGAAGTGCAATACTGCCGGGCTGTGAAAAGACGCTGTATGAATATTTGAGAGTTGCCAAATTTCACCGAATAGAACACGCATTTTTGAAAAAAGTTTTGTTTATTTCTCTTTGAAATTTTCAGACATTTTAGATAAAATTGCGAATAAAAATCTCGGAAAAATTTGGGGAGAAATATTCACAATATTTCCGGTAAATTCGTTTTTTAGTAAATGAGATATGGCAACGTCTGAAAGCTCACAGGATGCTCTTCTATAGCACGGCATAATAGCGATGAGCTTCCACCCCCAGTGAGAAAGACTGCGAATCGAGACACGCGCGGCGCCTGGCGCGATGATTGCAGGTGCGACCTCGCTCGAGACGCATAGATGCACTGACCGATGTCCGCTCGCAAAGTTGCCAGATTGTGTGGAAAACCCTGAATAATATACGTATAGTGAATGAGGAAATGTGCTGCATTTTCAGCACAATCTGGCAACGATACCGCTCGTTTGACCACACTTAAATTTGCCTCGGGCTTATCCCATCCGAATCTGATCGAACCCTACCAGCAACCCCACTTCTGATACGAGTGCTAACTTTACGATCGGTTCTCCCCGAGGCCGCAGGGTGTGCCCGGTGACTTTCTCTTCTCAACCGTCGCACACCGAAAAAGAGTTATCGCAGCAATATGTGAGCACGCTGGATTTTCAGTTTGACTCGAACCTCACAGAGCACCAAGAACCTACGATCTGCCGAAAATTGTTCACATTCAAGGCTTCAGCTCCGTGCTGTTGCGCTAGGGAAAATTCTACTGGACCCAAGTCCAAAATTAGTCCACATTTCCATCCTATCTAATGAAAATAAAGCTATACTTCTACTGACATGCCGCTCGTACAGCGCTTCAGTGCGCTCTACTGCGATACCCAGCTGGGGTGGCAAAATTTCATGAAAAATTAAATCTTGAAATTTCACGAAAAATGAAATCCTTCACAGATATGTAGTGCTGGCTACTATAGTTGAGACTGCATTTCAGAGATGTAGTGCTAATTACTAGATTATCTAGAGACCATGCACAGCTAAACGATCTGGTACCCGCAGAAGCATCCCAGATGAGTTGATGAGAGAGCGAATGGGTGGTTTTTGGGGAGGAAAACGATGATAATGCATTAAACTGATTTACTCTCAGAATGCCTGCACGGCATCAATAGACCTTGATAGAGCAGAAATAAAAGAATAACATAAGAGGAGTAGCTTGCATGAGAAATGGTCGTAGTTTATACACAGAGGGGGCGACAGGGTCAAAGTCACATTGGTGAGAGGAACGGGACATGGATCGGTTATCGTTCAAAAGCGCTAGTATATCCACTCCTTCCTATTTCTTCAATTATCCTTCGTCTGAAGGTTCCGATTCCTTTCAACAATTGCCTCTTCGTCTACAAAGTCACTGGTTAAAGGAGTCCTTTTTACAAGAGTCTCGTAGCGTTTCCATTGAGATGTTCAGAACACCAAGGGCCACACTCAAAATGTTCGTATCAAGACGTTAAAACAACACAGAATTTAGAGACAGAAATTCCCTGTCATATTTTCGTAGAAGTTCCTGGCAATTGAAGCTATGTTAGATGGTTAAAAAGACATAATTAGAAATAGGTTATAGACGAAATGAGTTGTTCGAATCGTCAAACCCTTTCTAGAAAGCAATTAAAGGTGGCTTAAAAATTTTTCCCTGACATTTTCATCATTTTCCCTGATATTGCTAGGTTCTCCTTTTGAAAATTCCCTGACATTTACAGAAAAAATTTGTTGTTCGAATCGTCAAACCCATTCTATAAAACAATTAAAGGTGGCTTAAAAATGTTCCCCTGAAATTTTTGTCATTTTCCCTGATATTTCTAGGTTCTCCTTTTGAAAATTCCCTGACATTTACAGAGAAAATGTGTTGTTCGAATCGTCAAACCCTTTCTAGAAAGCAATTAAAGGTGGCTTAAAAATGTTTCCCTTACATTTTTGTCATTTTCCCTGATACTTCTAAGTTCTCCTTTTGAAAATTCCCTTACGTTTCCCGGTTTCCCCTGACTGTGGCAACCCTGATGCGGACTAGCATATACGATTTAGCGGTAATAGCAGTCACGCCGGGAATTTTCGGGTCGGTACGGTAAGACGGTCTTAACTTAAGCTGTTTGACTAGCGGGAGGCTTGTATCCGCACTGCGCAGCCTCTGAATTGCGATTATTACGTAGTTGCATCAAGGCCGACAACACGCAGACCCGTAATTTATGTACCTACCAACAACTCTTGGCTCTTTTAAAACGAGAATCAGAATCGGTTACTCGATGGAAACAATTCGGAAGTGACTGAGCTTGGCTCGAAGTTTCCATGGTCCGATCTTGTGGTCCAGCCACTAAAGCGATATAAGGGGGACGACGTTGTTTAGGAAAATTACTTTCGAAGATTTTCAATTCTTCAGTAGGACGCTGATCCATCAAAAAAATCGTCCGGTGAATATTTATTTCAACCGGATGAAACGAGCCGACCGACATTTTCCACACACAAAAAAATCAGTCTTGGGTTGTCCTTTCGTTGGGGAACGGAGATCAGAAAATACAGCGAAATAATATGCAATTGATTTGTCGTTTCCCACCAAGAGGGACGAGACTTCGTTCAGGGTGTCTACTAAAACAGGCTGGTCAAAAATAAGTACTTACCTTTACAGTACTTTTTCAGTACATTTTTGAGAAATTCAGTGCCTCCTCGCACAGAAATTTCCGTTCTTTTTCAGTACCGGACTTTCCGGAAATTCCAGACTTGTAGACACCCTGCCGTTCTAAGGTTGCGAAATTGGCTAAACAATTAAATGTTTTACAAAAATATACCTGTGCAATTTTTGTCCAAATTCCGCTGGCTTTTGCATCACCGGGAAAAAAACACATTGGATCTAGAGTCCAGACTCTTAAAAACATCGACAAGAAAAAAAACTCTTGTTCAATCAGATTTAAGCTTAAATCAAGAACCAAGCCTCTTAATTTGAGCGGATTTCCTTTTGATTTAAGCTTAAATCTGATCGAATCAAGAGTCCGTTTTCTTGTCAATGTTTTCAAGAGTCTGGACTCTAGATCCAGTGTGTTTTTTTTCCAGTGATGAGATCAAAGGAAAAATCAGGGAAAACATCCAAAAATGTCCAGGATTCTCCTGTTGAAAATGAGAATTTGTTAGGGGAAATTTGGCAAAATTGAAAAACAGTCATGTCCTTTAGCGAGAAAAACGTCTAATTATTGCACTGTCGAGCGCGAAACAACAGGAGATGGTTTCGATTTATTTTTTTCTTTTTTGATTGAAAGGCCTAAGATTTTATGTGCAATACTGCGTACCTATCCGCGAAAAATGAGGCAACAAAATTCAGAACGCTAAGATACGCGCATCCGGTCTTTGTACCGCGGGATGACTTCCGATAAGAGCTTGACCTACACCTACACGAATGAAAATTAGCCGTTCCGAAGTCAAAAATACTTCCATGATATCCATCGCAGATTTGAGATTCCTTGACGAGCTCAAATGTTGAAGAAAATATATGAGAATACTACTCGTAGATTTTCAAGTATACGATTCCTTCGTGCCACTACAGTACCTTAGTCCGGAAGGCGACGATGTGTCCTCCTTTCTCTTCGATAGACTAAACATACACTCCATAAGAGACAAGGGACGCCGAAGGTAAGGAAAATACACTCGCCGGAGAAATATTTAGCGCTTAAGACTTATGATACAAGCACCGCTGGACGATTAATGGAACTGATAGACAAAGCTATAGACAAAGATAACAAAAGGGATATGGAGGGATCCTATTGATGAAAGCGGATGGTTGCAATGGACGAGAAACCCTATAGTTAGTCCATCATTTTCTCCCTTAGTTTAGGAACCACCCATTTCAAACCAATACGACCGCTCCATATTCCCTATGTCTTCTTTGTCTATTGCTGTGTCTATCAATTTCGATACCCCGCCCGCGGTGTCGTTTTCAAAATATGACAGTGGAAAATGTTCTATACCTTCCAGTCGGACGCCACCGTACACGAGATTCTCAATCAGATTCCGAGCACTTCAGTCGATATCTTCCAAACGAGTCACTTGGTCAGTTTTAAAATTCACATGTTATTAAGGCTAAAAAACTCCCTGGTGGTAAAAACATCGCTAATGAACGCGAGACTATCAAAAGTTGAAGTAATCAATGCACATAACGATACTTATCGATACCGGGTGAACTAATTGTAATCGCGTTCGAGATGAGAAGAGTGCGCGAGCATGGGAGCGGAAGAGGCGATGATTTCCCGACTGGACTGGACTGGACTGGGCCGCGCGGTTTGAAAATTCAAAACAACGCCTCAGGTTGGACGGTGCGGTCTCCGGCGACTCAAAGTTGGCCTACTTTTTAACCGTGCACAAAATATGACTCAGCAGATTGTTTGGATCGCGTGATAACCGAAAACGAAACATCATCTGATTCGGACAGCCATGGAGTGATGGAAAGAAATGCATTACTCCTCACCGACGTCCTGATCAAAAGGCCTCCTTTCTTTTATTGTACAGCTGGAAGGAGGAGTCAGCAAGCCCGGTAAATTTTGTGCGGGTCGTTCTGAGGACTTTAAATCAGCCTTTCACTTGTGATTGAATGTATTGATGCGTGCTTTTAAAGTCACGAGAACAGCTTTCAAAAAGTTATTGGAATAATTTTAAATTAATAATCGACCGGCCAATCATCGAATTATTCTGAGAGATTTCTTATTACCTTCGTAAGCTGCATGAAATCATTCTGGGAATTCCTCTAACTCAAGTTCGTATAGAAAATTTTTTTGGAGAAAAGCTCTTCCAGATAACAATGGAACTTCCTTGCGAGATGGAGAAGTTTCAAAAGTGTAACAAATGATATGTTTTGCGTAGGTAAACATAAGTTGACTACATTTTACTATGAGTAACTACTATTATTTTCTGGCTCATTTTAGAAACAACGTTCGTGCCATTGGTTTCCCTATGCAGATAGGTGCGTTTATGGATGAGATAGAGATAGTACTTCCTTATTGCAAAATTAAGTTCAATTGCAGGTCACGAAAGAAAAATATATGAAAACAGGTAGGTAAGCTTGAACTATTTCAGAAGGAACATTCGAATTTTTTCAGGGCTAGAGACTTAATTTCGAAGCCAAAACTCACTGAATTGGCAACATCAATTTTTATCTGGGTGGCAAATCATGGTTTAGCAGACCCTCCAACAAATATAAAGAGTAGGATATGAAAACGATGAAAATTTTTGGGAAAGTATTTTTTCCCTTCCTCGTTTTTTTTAGAAAATATCGGGTAAAACGATGCATTATCCGATTATTGTTTTCTGAGTCGAGACACAAATTAAAATCGTCAGAGGTATCTTTAGGATACACAACAGGAAAATATCGTTTCAAGAACTTCGGCCGAGTCGGGGAATATTTTTAGAAATCATACATTACTTATTCTTAGTAACTAAAGATAGGAGAACCTCCCAACAATTTCAGTTTTTCAGATGAGGTATATTAGCAATTATAAAATTACGTGAATATTTAATATTTACGACTCTATTTTAAGAGTGAATTTCAGAATAGCACTCGACACGCCTCTTGCATCAACTATTTGACTAAAAAATTGATGCAAATGAACCATAATGAGTTTCGAATGCCTAAGAGAACGAACGCAAACTTTTCGACAAGGCCGTCGTCAGTAAAGGAGGCCCTTTCCCTTTCTTTACGGATGACACATTTTTTCCACGGAGACGGAGAGAAAGGGGGGGGGGTCAGCGAAAGCACGACACGTGTATAACCAATGGCAGCAAAAGTCGCCATCGATTCAGACTAGACGTGTCTGCCGTTGCCGCACGAGTCGGAAATTCGCTAAAAAGCTTGGCGATATATCGATTGACTTGCCATGTAAACCTATGGAAAAGAATCGATAGACATGGTGCTCGCAACGAACACCTTAATAATCGATTCTGTACCATAGCTTCAAGCGGGAAACATCGATAATCGATCATTCACGCTTCGCCACTGAAATGAATCTCATTCGTCGCTTCGCAGTGAAAAGGCGTAACTCTACTTCTTACGTGAACCATAAAAAATATGTAAATTGATAAAACAACTCAAAATATGCGTAAATACGCCCCTTTGTCGATAAAAAGACAAGTCTTCCGATTAAGTACAGTTACGATTTTTTTTTTCCGATTCACTATGACCGAAGTAGGGATATCGTAGTGAAGTATCTCTGAAAATTTACCGCCTTTTTCTACAATACAGACTTGGGGCGAAAATATTGTTATGATTCAAGAGTGCATTGATAGGTGCATCTGCATACCATGAAGTTTACGCATTCCAGCATAAAAAATGAAATTAAAAGAGGAGCATAGGAATAAAAATTCATCCCTTATCTTGAACCGTTTTTTTTTTTTTTTCAAAAATCACTTCCTGGAGCATCTTTGGGTCGTATACACTTAAGAGGTTTTTAGAATGGCGCGAGGGCCAAATATAATAATATTTATGTAACATTTTGGCGTGAGCTTTTGATTTACGGAGGAGGTGAGAGATTAGGTTCAATGATGGCCTAAGCGAACTTGTCTAACGCAGAGAAAGTAAAAATAAAAACATGTAAGACGTTCAGAGCGGCTCCCTTTGAGTATTTTTTCACTCTCAACTAAGTTAGTTCGGGCTTTCAACAAACTTTAATTGCACACCATTCTATTCACCTTCGTGTTCCTGGCGATGCAGTCAATACAAGAACGCATGAACACCACACTTATTTCGATCAGAGGACTCCACCGATGGTTGAATGATAGCGTCTACCACGCGGTCTACACGGTGGGTCTCCAGAAGTAGATGTAGGCTACTCGTACACAATCTGACCTGACCTAGTATAACCTAATCTGATAGCTAAACGCCACGCAGTTATTTTTTGGCTGTCGCATGCCGCTCGACGCCCCACGTAGACAACACTGAACGACGGCTCAAATGCTCCAATTACGGAATTTTCTTAACAGGAAAAACGTACTACAGTTTGACCAACTGGACTGCGACTGACAGGCAAAAGCTAGTAAGACGTCGTTTAAAATTTTAAAATGCCTAAAATTATGTTAAACTGACCACCGAGTATTTTGGAAGATTTGTATTCCTGGGTGGAACGATTCAAAAGTTAGCCAAGTAGCCAAATCTTTCGGGATGCCTTTAAGTGTTAGAGTTCCTTGACGCAGCAAACAAAATCCCCAGAAAAGGATCCAGTAATTTGATGTAAAATAATCGATTAAAAAAATAATCGGGGTAGGGGCCGCCGTTTAGCTACTCTGCCGTGCTAGGGAAAACCGTCGTATGAACCTTCATGCGTTGCGAAAGTTCCATTTATATGACACAAATTTCCTGGTAAATTTATGAATATTTTTCTTCAAAATTTTCAGGCAATGTTGTTTGCAATTTTACCTAAAGTTTCCAGGGTGTCTACTAAAATAGGCTGGCCAAAAATCAGTACTTTTACAGTACTTTTTCTGTCCGTTCCCAAGAAATGTAGTACCTCCACAACAGAAAAATTCAGTACTTTTTCAGTACCTTCAACTGACGAAATTCGAAAAATTTCAAAAATTTGAATTTCCCGCTCAAATTGCGACAAAAATGAAAAAAATTCCGGACTTTCTTGCAAAATTTCCGCACTTTTTCAGTACTTCCGGACCGCCCTTAAAAAATCAGTACTATTTCCGGACTTGTAGACTTGCTAAAGTTTCCGAAAATTACAAGGAAAAATATCCATAACTTTGCTCCAAAATAGACGTTTCAATGAAAGAAACTTGGCAACTCTCGAATGTTGATACGGCGTTCTTTCTTAGCGAGGCAGCACTGACGTGCATTGACCTCAATTCCCATTTCTCAGTCCTTTCCTTCCCGTCGAGCGCGATTCTCTTTCCATCTCTAGCGGCGCTCACTCGGTTCTGCGCTGCGTCTGCGCCACCCGAGCGGCTCAGGTAACCGCCACTTCCGCTCTCACTCTCGCACCTCGTCTTCCGCATTCGCCGCGCCTCCGCCTCCCATTCCCGATTTTTTTCACTCGCCAATTGCGATCGCGCATTCCATCTCCTTTCTGCCCCTATTCGCGGCTCGCAAAAAATCCCAGCCTCCGGTGAAAGGCCCATACAGCGCCGCACAATGGGTCCAGCCGATAGGAGAGGTCGGACATAATTTAAAAATTTTAGAAGTGTACATCTTCATTAATTTGAAGTGTTGATGTTTTAAGAGTGGATTCATAGGTTTTCTCGTAAAATTTTTCAATGAGAAGCACTTCTTAAAATCAAAATTCTGACGGGGTAAACGTAAAATTTTACAATTTTTGTCAAAAATTTCATGTCCGACTTCTTCCGAAGAATCGTTCCACTGTGCGCCAGGCGGATGGTTTCTGCGACTTACATGCGCCAACATGAATTTTTTGTAATTGACTGCAGTGCGCCTTCATTTTTGAAGCTATGCTACGAAGCATCTTACATGCAGCAATAGTTATCTACTTGAAGAATTGTAGGGGCATCTTGCGAGGTATACATTCCAGACCACGTTCTCTTGCGTAGAAATAAACGGAATCATTGCAAAAATAAGTCTAACTACAAAATTGCTGTGTAGAGAGAGTTATCTGTGTAAGGGATGGATGAGGTTTAAATATTGGAATTTGGAGGAAGGTTTGGGATGAGCCTGATGCTGGAAGACTACTAAACACCAATGGCGAGACGTGAATGGTCGATAATCGATATTTCCCCATTTGAAGCTGTGATAACAAATCGATTTGATTACTTTGGTGTGTTGCGAATACCCTGTTCATCAATCCTCCTTCATGTGTTTAGCTGGCAGATCAATCGATACATGGATTGAATTTCGTGGTCGCCAGGTTCTGGACCAGTCGCTTTTTACGTTGGGCATTATGCACCGTAAATGCCCTCTCTCGGACGAAATACCAATACTCTCATTGGCGAGGGCAATAAAAAATCCGCACGTGGAAACTTGCCGTTACATGAAAGCAGAAGGTCAATCGCCGGAGATTACTGCCTGCTACAGTGCTACACTAGGAATACATTAATGTTACACGAGTTAAACGTAGACAACTTGCGGTGTTAGGCATCAATAATAGCAGGGAAAGTATTTTTTCGGTCAATATTCGAGATGATTTTCCGTTTTCTTGGAAACATACATTTTCTCCGTTAGGGAGTTTTTAGAAGCGTGAAATTTATTCTTTTTTTCTTTTAAACAAAAAGGGGGCGGTGATTTTCCGATTTTCTATGCCATTGCCCGTACGGAAAATCAAATCATTTCAGTCTACATTAATTAGAATTTTATGTAGATTACGGCGCTTTAGCATGGGCAGAATTAAGAATTTTTCGTGGAGGGAGGGGTAGCAGGAGGGTACCTGAACGAGAGGGGTCGGGGGGGGCGAAAAAGGCACTCAACTAAGGCAGGTCTACCTGCGTCTGCGAGACTTAGTTCCAAAACGGCACGCGAAAAATTATCCTAGCTTTGCAAGGGACNGGGGGGGGGGGGGGGGGCAGCTGTCCCGGAAAATTTAGAAAAATGAAGCCATCTGAGGAGCGATTTTGAGCTGTTCTAGTCTTGTGTTTTCGTCGAAAAATTGATACAATTCCAATTTCCAATATACAAATGTGTCAAACACTTCACTTGTGTACTTAGCAAAATTTGTTACATTCAATGGGAGGAGCCATTGAAGCTTAGCAAAGCATAGCTTTGTGGTGGGGGCAACCCCCCAGCTCCCACTATTTCGGGCCATGCGCTTTAGCTGACAACGAATTTCCTGATTCAATACTGACTTTCTTGATATTTTTTCTGATTTTTCTAGATGACATCGAATTTCCTGATATTTGCCGACAATATTGATGTTGCCGATATTACGATCTCAGCTTCCGCTACACTGAAAAAGAAAAGTTACGGGCTATATAGACGTGCCGTCCGTTCCGGGCTCAGAGGCCAAAAATTCCGGGTGCTGGAGCCGTAGCTTCGATTGCTCCTGGTTTTACGACCGGAGCATTCCGCCTCTGAGCCCGGAACGCGGACGATATGTCTATACAGCCCGTAAGTACGGCTGCCGCGGCCTGCGTTTTTTTCAGTGTGGTAAAAATACGGTTTACGAGCAGAAATTATGCAACGTCGAAAAGTACTTAGGTTCTTTCGTCATGAAAAGCGTGCGAAAGCTGCGTTGACGGGAGGAGGAAGGCGAATCTGGGAAGGGAAAAGTGAGAGGAGGCGCTCGGCGGCCTGGCGCACAGTGGATCGAGTCAACGAGAGAAGTTGGACATAAAATTTTTGACCAAAACTGCAAATTTTTATGTTTATTCCTTCACATTTTAACTTTCAAATGGTGCTTCTAGAAGAAAATTTCACGAGAAAACCATTGGAGCCATTTTTAGAAGCTTAAAGTTTTACATAAACGGAGTTATGAGCATTTAAAGTTTCCAAATTTTGTCCGAGCTCTTCTGTTGACTCGGTCCACTGTGCGGCGGAGGCCAGGACGGAGGCGTGGGAGTGCGGAAGGTCGATGAAAAGTGTGCCAGAGATCCAGAATGCAGGAGACTCGACCTTGAACGGGCAGGACGAGAAGCCGTGCGTGACCTTGCACCTGGAACCACATCCACAATCCCACGACACATCGATCCCGTCATTTCCGGAATCCCCACATCTCGGAATCGTCCCTCCGGCCACGACCCCGAATTGCATCCAGATGAGCATCTTCGTATGCAGGTTCATTCCAGACGAAGCGCTTTCCACTCGATGTAGAGAACCACACGGAGAGAAATACTTCCCATAAGCCATAAAAATTTCCGGTTGCCAAAAAATTTAGAAAATGAAATTCCTTGATTTCCCTGACACATTTAAGTGAAATTCCCTAACAAGTGGACTGCGTTTAGCTGAAAGGAACCAAGCCACGTCAGCTGCTGCCAAATTAAACCGGGTAGTTTAATTTTTTTACAAGAAAACGTTTGTGCGGATTCCTTTGAAAATTTTAGAGAATTTGCTTCGTACTATGCAGAAAAATCACTGAAAGCACAAAAATCCGCACTGCCGTTTTCATGTAAAAAATAAAATTGCCCAGTTAAATTTGGCATTAGCTGACGTGGCTTGGTTCCTAACGCGGTCCAATGGGCCACTAGACAAGGTACGAATTTCAGCATTCTGATACAGACTTCTTAACCAAAATTTCACGTAGAACACGATGCGCACAACGAAAATTACCGAAATCAACTCCCTACGAAGGTATTCAATAATTCTTGATGCGTGAATTCAAACCACCCGCTCATGAAAACTAATTGCTCTACGTGATACACATCGCGCTAAACGTTTATCGTGACAGTCTCTGCGTTATAAAAATCTGGCAACCTCAATCTTGACGCTTTGGCTCAGCTATAGCTAATTACTTATAGTTTGAAAAACACATGGTGGGAAATGAACATTGCTCGATTGAGAAGCTTGCTGAAACCGTTGTAGTGCTCGATTTGACTCACGTAGAGCTTTGAGTTTCTTGTGAGCGGACAGTTCAAATTACTCGTAACCATAATGTGAAATAAAAACGTTAATATCTTCTTTAGGAGTTGGTTTCAATAATTTTCGTTGCACGAATCGTGTTTTACGTGAAATTCTTGTTAAGAAACACGTATCAGATTGTTTAAATTCGCACCTTGTCTAGTGGTCCATTGAGGATATGCCATACAGCCAAAAAAACATAATTTGAAACAGTTTTCATACAAAATTTGTTGTTCTGGACGTCAAATCCATTTAACAGGGCGAATAAAGGTAAATTAAGAAGTTTTCCCTGAAACTTTCGACATTTTCCCTGACATTTCCAAGTTTTCCCGAACTTTAAAATTCCCTGAAATTTCCCGGTATTCCCCGACTGTGGCAACCTTTACTTCGTACGTAAGGCTCGACTGGAGGTTCAGGTCGTAAGTATGGATTTTTAAAGTCTGACGTTTTCTGATCATACATCCGACTTCTTCAGACTTCATTGGGGATTACTACGACCTTAACATCGGATCCCACGCACGTACTTTTTGTCTCCGCGTGCAATTGAGAACTTTCCCCGCGAACGAACCACTTGAGAAGGGTTGAAAGTTAGGAGTAGTACATGTTTCCGCATCAAAATTTCACGTAAAATATGGTGAGCACACCAACATTTCCAAATTCTTGAGTTAAATTTTGATATTTTGAGAAGTAGCAGAATCGAATATGAGGTTTTAAAAACAGGCGAATTTTTACGACCGAATGCGATAGGCGATACCAAACGGTGTAAGTAAACTCAAGGCTATATTCTCTCCAAAGAAATGTTAGAAACAGATCCATCCCATTGGCATGGCGGCAGTTTCATTTTCCCGATTTTTGAACGGACCTCCCGAGGTGAATTGGAAACCGAATTGCTGCAATCATTGACCTAGACGAACAACATGCAGTTATGTGTCTTCAAATCCTGTCGGTCCGCTTGCTTGCAAAGTTGGTTCATGCCGATTATTTTCATAAAAAAGTGTATGATTAGCGATCGCAAAGCTTTGCCTTAAGTAATATCGCAGAAGGAAAGAAGTGAGTGAATCTCACTCCGCGTCGGTTAAAATGAGTTCAAAGTTTGCGTAAGAGATATTTGAGGATTTTTTCCTCGTGTGAAATGTTTGCCTGAAGCGCACTTTTATCTTTGAAGGCGCCGATAGGCTATTCTAATAAACTTTTATTAACATGCGTCCATGGAGGTGAATGATAAAAAGAAGACGTAAGAGGAATAAGATGCTTTTACTGAAAGTCCGTACATCGCGCGGATTATACGGAAAATGGTTAGAGATTATAGGAAAGTTAAACTTGCTAACGGTTGCCAAGAATTTGTGATTGATGCGAGAAAATTCGGATCCCAAAGGAGGAAGCCAAAAGCAAGACTATAACCACTGTCAGGTCTGCCAGATTGTCTCATGAAATATCCCTTGTCTTCACGCCGTGGGATATGGGTGAATTTGTGAACTTAAACACCGCCTGACGACATATAGCGATGCAAACTTTACGCTCACGAGAGCTTGAGAGGTAACTGATAAGGGACAAAAACATTTTGAGCATGGTCTGATGCAGCTGAAAGAGTCGAGTATCAAATAAAACTATGGGATTAATTAGTAGCATTATGTACACCACTTAGAGGTTTCCGGGAGTCGAAGATAGGCTGGAGAGGGGGTTGAAGATAATGACGCACAAGAAACAGTAATAAAGGGAAAAGTAGCAAACATATCATGAAGGCTATTTTCAAATTCATTTCCGAACCAATATTCCATGAAATGCAAAAACGTTTTTTACTTGACTACAGAAAAGTAATAGCCGAAAAACGTTTGGTAAAAACCCTGAAATTTACCGATTAGTCATCATAGAGTTAATTTATGGTTAGGGAGGAAAAATGCGGACTTTCAAAGAATAAGAACAGTTTGTCTTCCTTATTAAAATAAAATGTGGTGGAGGGTTTGCAAAATAAAATCCCTTGATACGTACTTTTAAACACGAAGAACTTGTACCTGACAGCATGCAACCAAATCAAAATAGTGTTTGGCTCGTTTCTCCATCAATATATTATGATCAGTATAAATACTGAATTTGTTTGATCTATTGGTCATTTCCAGAATTCTTTCCCGGAGATCAACCGCAACAACCGCCTATACAAATTCCCCATTTTTCAAAAATTTGACGAAAAATATTGGAAAGTTTTCCGTTAATGTCTCAGAAACCACGTAGTAACGGGGAATTTTCTTCTTGGCTCCTGCTTCGTTTTATGATTCGGATCAGTACGGGTATTCCTGATTTAAATATTAAACCGTACCGACTGCGTGGCGTAGTTATCCTTGAATCAGCGAGTTCACTCATGTTAATTTAGATGAAATCGCGGAAAAGTCAACGGCAGAAACGTACGAGCGCGTGCAGAGCAATGTCGACAATGTCTCTCCTAGTGGTGCTTTCTCAGGATCCGTGCAGAAATTATTTTCTTGCAAACGCCGGGGGAAGAATTTTATTCCTCGGCGAAGATTGGTCAACCTCTCTGATGTCTGGCTGATCGCAATAAGTTCTCCTTTCCAACAATCATTGTGGAAAGATTGAGCCACGGACGCAGAAAGTTCTTAGCTTTCCCATTTTCAAAACTCGTTTCCCTCAAAAATTTCAAAAATACAGGGTTGCCACAGAATTTAGAAAATGAAAATTCTACATTCAAACATTCAAAAATTTCCCAGTAAATTCGATTTTTTTATCGAGGGAAATTTGGCAACGCTTGACGGCTCATACGGCGTTTTTCCTTAGCACGGCAGCATATGTTTAAAGTGAAACGAAACGTCAGAATATCGGCTCATGACAAAAACAACCCATCATTTGCCCGTGAGCTTCAGTCTGCTAATGCGTCGGCTGAAGAGGAGCATGGCAATTGGCAAAGATTACCTAACCGGCGGACACGGTAGGGGAAGGGGATTTGTGTCAAAACAGCGAGGAGGAGCGAGGAAGCCGTTTCACTTTCACTGGCGCGTACGGCAAACACGAAACTCGGCACCACCGCGCTACAGATTTGCGCTTACTCCATTGATCGTGGGTACCGGACAGACACACTTACTATAAGCTCACACTTAAATGACGCAACTTACGTTACGCACCCCAGAAAGTTCTCGCTGAAAGAGTGCCTCAGTGCGGAGAAAGAACCAAGGCTCCTGGTTCCCGATAGACATTTTTTGGGATGTTTCATACTTTAGCGAGTTGAGCAGTTGCTATCGTTGCTGTGATGAGTTTGTTCAGTAATTTAAGCAAGAATGGCGGCACAGTAAGTACAATGAGCAACGCAGAATTAGGGATGCCACAGAGTTTGGAAAATTAAATTCCCTGATTTCCCGGGCACATTTTAGTAAAAGTCGCGGACAATTGAATAAATGCCAGATTTTTAAAAAGACAAAGTTTGAAATCGTTTTCAGGCAAAATTTGTCGTCCGAATCGTCAAATCCACTCGAGAAAGCAAATGAAGGTGATTTGACGATTTTCCCCGACATTTTTGTCTCTTTCCCTCACTTTTTAACATTTCCCGGTTTTCCCTGACAGTGACAACCCTGAGGGATTAAGATACGGTGTAAGACACAGCAGTACGCCCTTAATATATATCGGAGGGGAGAGTGAGTGCAGTAGTAGCGGCGGATACTAAACGATTTTCATTATAACGCCTGGATGCAACTATTCGAGCACCATGGATGTCCGCGTTGCATACACACGGAGTTGAAGGCGTTTTGACTGACCACTGTCCAGGCACTCACAACTTTTACCCGCAACTCGGCGGCAACAGGGAGGATTCTGAGTGGTAGAGCGCCGTAAATTCTTCGTTTATATAAGAAATACACCTCCTAGGCACAAAAAGTCGCATACAGGCGTAGGATGTGAGTATCTTTAATGCTTTGGCTTTGATATCGCGACGTGCTGAGCTTAATTTGTAAAGGATAAATATCGGCTATCTTGAGACCTAAGAGAGAGGCTACTTGAGCCAATTCCTGGAGCAGGGAACGAAATGTCTTGAGACCAACGTTAACAAAAGTGCCTAAATCGGAAAAGTACGGGCATGTCAAAATACAGAGCCCTTAGGGCCCAAAAGAGCAGAAAACCTTTGAAAGCGAAAAACGTCACTGCCAATCTTCAGATTCCAATTTCAAACCAAAATGGCCAAGACTGTTCATAAATGAGCGTTCTTCCGCAAATAATTAGTAGATTTATGCGAAAACTAAATCAAATACGTGTCCTACCAACGACTGGTCGTAACAACTGTAATAATGAATCGCTGAGGATAATTTAAATACCTGGATCGGCAACCCCTCTGGGCCTTAAAAGCTCCATCATCTAACCCCAAAATTACTGACATGTACGTACTTACTCTCCACCTATTGTCACCTTCCGGCCAAAGTATCACAAGCGCCACGCGACGTTTCAAAATTCCCGTCGCCATTTTATTTTTTTACAGAGAAATTGTTCAATGAAGCTGTTGGAAAATTTCACTGAAAATTCTTTGTGCTGCCGATAAAATTCGGTAAATTTCAAACAGGTTCAACAAACAATTTCTCTGCAAAAAAATGAAATGGAGGCGGAAAGCTTTAAACGTCGCGTGGCGCTGTGACACTATGGCCGGACAGTTACAAAGGTAATGAAACGTTAACCGAAAAAAAGCGTAAATTGTGCTAATTTCACCGAATTTTAAAGGCAGCATAAAGAATATTCAGTAAAATTTTCGAACAGCTTCGTTGAACGATTTCTCTGTAAAAAAATGAAATGGAGACAGAAATTTTTAAACGTTGCGAGGCGCTTGTGTTACTTAGGCAGGGAGGTGACGACATAGGTGCTGTAACTTTAACCGAAAAAAGCGTAAATTATGCTAATTGGCTGACGACCCACAGAGGAAGTTTGTATACGTCGGTTTGAGCTAGCAAAAATTCGCCTTTGCTCCGTATTGAAGACACAATGCGTTTCCTGCGGTTTGAGGGCCAACCGGCAACGCTGGAACAAGTAAGCGCGCGAAGCCGCTATTAGCGGTCGTGTCGCGCCGGGAGCTTTCTCTCGCGCTCATCGTAACCCCCCCCCTTCCCACCACCATCGACGGACCGCAACCGGCTCTCAAAGTTGTCAGCTCTTCTGAGGAACTTTTAACTTTCTCGCGGCCGCGTGTATCCTCAGCTTGCCGGCCGACAAGGCTTCGTCGAGCCTGTGGAACGAACAGAGCTCGACTACTCAGCATCCGAAAATCTTCCCATGTTTGCTCTGCCGATGTGACGCCATCAGCAAACAGTGATCAGTCCCCGGAGAGACACGAGTTCAAGTGGGATCTGAGAGTATATTCCTCACGAATGATTCGCCGCTCGAACGAGTGATTCGGAAAGGGATTCGGGCGAGGATGGGGCGGGAGATGAACTTAAAATTTTTGGACGATGAGTTAGAATCTTCGTCGACAAATCGACCGCTTTAAGCAGAAAGGAACCAAACAATATCAGCTATTGCCAAATTTAACGGGAAAGTTTAATTTTTTACAAGAGAACGTTCATGCGGATTCTTGTGAGAATTTTGAGGAATTTGCCTCGTGCTAAACAGAAAATACCTACACTGAAATTTGCACAGAAATCCGGACAACCGTTCACATGCGAAACATTAGATTGCCCGGTTAAATTTGGCAACAGCTGATGAGGCTTGGTTCCTATCTGCTTAACGCGGTCCAAATGGTTTGATACCCTCAACAAAGATGAGGTCAGATTCGGTCCCAAGTCAAACTATACTCATAGTGCCGGTTGCAGAGCGATGAACCCTTTTCTTCATGGTTATATCGCGACATTCACAAACGTCGGTAAAAGGGCCAGAAGCCAAGATTTCCCTTCATTTTCGAGTGATACCACATACCTACTCCGGAGTTCGAAGAGTTGCGCGCTTCATTTCCGCATTTACAGATGCGAGCATAGCACCTACATTCATAAACGTCGGTAATTTAAGACAAGCGACAAACTAAAATTTTCCTTCATTTTCGCGTGATACCACATGACTACTCCGGAGATCGAATAGTTGCATGCACGGTGTCCACTTTGACCAACTTGATTTATAAAACATTTTTATGCTAATTTCCGTGGACATTAAAAAAATTCGCGATTTTTCCAGCGGTTTTGTAAAAAATTGAGAAATTACGCCTCCATCATCTCGTTATCGCGGCAAATACGCGGTTATTCCAGTGATTTGGTAAGAACATCAAGAATTACGCATCCTTCACCTTTCATAACATATTATGTTCACTTGATGAGAAATATCAGCCACTATATTTGATTTGCCATTTCAGATAAGTTCTCAATTTTCACCGGCCAGCACAAAGCAGATTTAAAATGGTGAGATACTGATAAGTATGCTCTCAACTAGATGAAAAAGGTAAACCTCTCAACGATTTTTGTGGTTTTGATAGTCCAGTGCGCATAAATGAATGAAGAATATGTTTATAATAAAGTTTTTCTTGAAAGAAATCACATTCTTGCAATCAGTTCGGATAGAAATTCAGGAGACCAAAACGGGTGCTATGTGGACAAGACCAAATATTAGGAAAATTTTACTCTTTACTGTATTTAAGTAATACCCTCAAACTCTGACCTTCCCCTTTATAGACACACTACTAAATAAACAAATAGCAATTGCCTCTGCAGCATAAAAATGGTGAAGAGTCACATAAGGCACTTGGTGCACTGAGGTTTTCCCTGACTTCAAAATTTGATATCCACGGTGGAACTACGAAATAACGTAACTTTTTTACGACCGATTAGAATCTCCACTCTTACCTTACTCCTTACTGTTTGGAAAAAGAGGTATTGTTGATCAAAGGAATTTCCTTGAAGTTTTCCCAGGATATGCTGCATTGCAGAGGAAAAATTGCCAAAGTTTATTACGAACTGACACTAAGACTTTCCCTTTAGAAATTAAAGTATAATGGGGGATCTGAAAAGCCATAGGGTGAGATACATGGTTTGGGAATTTTACCATCAGCATACTTGTACCGCGAGTGATTGAAAAGCCGTCATATTCGAGAGAATGCCATTTGATGAGCAGGGTGAACTGAAAATACTTGCGATTACTTTACTACTCAGACTGTAGGACTAAGTACCTAGTGTTAAACCAAAACTAAATTTTCAGGATTAAACTTATGAGTTGGCTGGATTGAATACGATTGTAAGTAATAATGTCAATGATGTAATAAGGTAAATTATGTCAGAACTTTATGAACGCCTGTTATCAGTTGATAGTGATCAGACTGATTTTGATGATAGCTGCAATCATCACACTCTTGCAAAAATGTGATTGATAACAGAGATGAACGTACAAAACTAGCTTTCAGCCCACTTCCAAACTTTAACGCCTAGACACATTTCATATGTATCTGCTTTGTTATAAAAGTCTATCAATTCTATTATAATAAAGTGATCTTTCTGAGCTTCGAACCATTCACATGCAGGAAACAAGTAATTTCTGAAGAAACAAGACAACATCTAGTTGAGAAGAGGCTAGACAAGGAAATATAATCAAAAGAAACAAGAAAGTGAACTAAGATATATGAGGAAAAGTAAAGCGCAAGGTACGCTAACGAACTATCAAGAGGCACGACACTAACATAAACATTCACTTGGAAAAGTGCAGGTTTGGATTAGAAATAGCAGGAAAACAAAACTCATTGTGAGTAGAGCCTTCAAGGTTTGATCCTACCAAACCAGCAGGATGGAAGCATACTGCCTCTAGTATCGGTAAGTAATCAGGAGTGACGAGATAAGGAAAATTGACAATCAGTGATAAAGGGACATGGCATGATAGTCCTTCTGGAGAATTCTATTTGAAGCTGAATTAGCTAGTTGCACCTTGTAGTAAAGCTGAACAGCTTCTGATATCTTACATATTATGTTTACATTTAATATGAAACAAACTTGATAAGCATCACACATCCTAAAGTTGAGATGTACATCGTAATCCACAGACGTTATCGTTATGTGATGTAATACAGTTTACGCATTGCTCAATAAACTCTATTGATTGGAGTGCTGTCAGATAAAATCTACTTGTTTGAAATCATCATGACTGATAGCAGCAAGGAAAGTAAACATAACCAATGCGAGTGAAACTAACCTGCCAAACGAAATGAAAACTGGTATAGGCTCAGTCTACGGAGCGGATCAGAATATTCATGAATTGACAATACCCAAAACAGCATGTGCTCATTACATTAAACTCACTTGAATTACAGGAGGGTTTGGTTAGTATTGTTAGGGGCACACTGGCTGTACTAAACTTGCCAAATAACGGGCCGCGAATACCGGAATAATGAACGTTGAGAGGGGCTCAAAGATGTGATAAGAACGGAAGGGAATTCGCTTCACACACGAAGGTGGAAGAGAGTGGCGCTAGAGCGAGGCCAAGGTAATCGTCACCGAAATTACGAAGGTGTTTAACCTGTAACATCAACCTGGAAAGTTCAATCATCATTCCAAATTGATCAGCAAACAGGAGGCAAGGGAAAGGAGAGAGAAGTTCAGACAGAAAAACAAAACTTAAAAAACACTTACATGTACTTGGAGAGGTTAGAACTAAAGAAGATAACCACACAGAAAATAAGAAAACACCGAAAATGTTTTATCACTGAGTTTCCGAGCTCATTGACCGATACGGCTGAGTAAAATGGTCGGGAATTACTTCACAATTTTCTGGTACTCCGGGAACTGCCTGCGTTACGTCTCCCCACTTCCTCAAAGAAGTGAGGACGGCGGCATTTGATTGGCTAACAACATCGGGTGACGTATAGACGTGTCACGTCCATACAGCAGATACGCATTTGACCTTCAAGGACTAATCCAGTGGCTAGACTGATTTCCTTGAAAGCCAGCCTCGAGCTTTTTCGAGGATCTGTGTGATGTAACTGCGTGCCCGCCGCATTTACACCCCTTCCGCACGGTTCGGTGGTGCACCCGGTTAACTACATCTACATTCCACATCGGCCCCAAAAAAGAGGAGAGTGAAATTCTTGATTTTGCCTCACGCTTTAAAGTGCTGACAAAAAAAAATGGAAAAAAAAGAGAAAAAAAAGTTCCCCTTTTCCCCTCTATGAAAAGAAATCGCTTTTTCCTCCTAGCGCAGAATTCTCCGTGTGCACCACTATTTTCGACGAAGAAATGCATTTCTCTCAGAATCAGGAAACTGGCCATTTTCTGAGTGGGATTAAGCATCTACTTCATAACCAGTGGCACGGTCAGAACTTTCACATGGGAGGGGGAAGGGGGAAGTCCTAGAGGTAGGAGGTCCTTCAAAATCGCGAAAAATGATGTTCTGTGGGGAAATTATCTTTACGTGGGGGGGGGGGGGGGGTCCAGATCCCCTAGGTCTGCCCCCCTGTCTACGCCGCTGATCATGGCTGATTAATTAGCGAAAAGCCTTCGACTGAAGTCACGGGTCGAGACGCTTCGCCATGTAAATTGAGGGGCTTGGAAGACAAGGTGTAGTTTTTGAAAAAATTGAGGTGTTGGTGATTCTAAATAAAACTAGTCCCAATGTATCAGGGTCGGATTAAGGGGGTGGCCACATGGGCCGCGGCCCATGTCGGCAAATTTTGCAATTTGTTTAAATGCAGGTACAAAAAAATAGGATTCAGAAAAAAATTACAAACAAGAAAAGGTGACAAAATCTCTCATTTCCTGAGAGTTCATTAATTTCTAATTTTGTCTTATTTCGGTGATACAAAAGACTGCGCACCTTTAATTAGTTAAGTTTAGACCAATCACGTAATTTGGCCTGGAGCGGCGCGGCGCAAAGAGAAATGATGACGACGACTTGAGATGAAAAGGAGAAGCCCTCGACGCGGCGGTCATCATGAAACACATAATAGCGCCTACGAGACTGCATGAATACTTCACGCATTGCGTCAAACACAGGACGGTCAACAGCGGTCGGCGCGGCGTGAAATGCACAGTGCCTACAAGATTACATGAATACTTCACGCATTGCGCCATATACAGTGTGGTCAGCGCGGCACGGTAAACCACATTTATGTTGTTCTTTCTTAATTTTTTAGTTCATTTCTTACAAATGAAAGGCTTTGTCCCCACAGAGATAGGTTTACGGAACTAAACTTTTGCTAGTAGTGTTGACAGGGCTTACGCAAAAAATGTGTCCAACACGAGTTAACGCGTCTTATGCACCCTTCTCCCTCCGGCACGTTCACTTGATGGTTTTTATTGATGTTTCAAAATGAATGAGAAGAGGGCGGCAAAATGCAGGCGGCCCATGGGCGGCAACCATAGAGAAAAAAAAGGAGGTGTTTGCATCTTGAGGATTTGTACCCACCTACGTCATCACTGTAAACAAGACGCTCGTTGAGGGTTATGTTGCCGCTGTAAAAACGGACCATAATGTCCGATTTTTTTACTTAAATCAACTCTTTATATAATTTCAAGAACTTTTTATAGAATGACTTTTTCCCTTAAATTACACCATTTCCAAGAAAATCGACGGGATAAAAACGTCGCTGTACCCACTGACGTCATCAAAGCTATAGATAATCTATGAAAAANATGAAAAGGAGAAGCCCTCGACGCGGCGGTCAGCATGTAACACATATTAGCGCCTACGAGACTGCATGAATACTTCACGCATTGCGTCAAACACAGTACGGTCAACAGCGGTCGGCGCGGCGTGAATACACAGTGCCTACAAGACTACATGAATACTTCACGCATTGCGCCAAATACAGTGTAGTCAGCGCGGCACGGTAAATCACATTTATGTTTGTTCTTTCTTAATCGTTTAGTTCATTTCTTACAAATGAAAGGCTTTGTCCCCACAGAGATAGGTTTACGGAACTAAACTTTTGCTAGCAGTGTTGGCAGGGCTTACGCAAAAAATGTGTCCAACACGAGTGAACGCGTCTTATGCACCCTTCTCCCTCCGGCACGTTCACTTGATGGTTTTTATTGATGTTTCAAAGTGAATGAGAAGAGGGCGGCAAAATGCAGGCGGCCCATGGGCGGCAAGTAGGTAAATCCGGCCATGCAATGCATATTATTCTGTGAAAAATTCGCTTCAAAGAGTCAGAGATCTTTCTTCCCGCTATAAAGATCCTTGTAATTTCGAAACTTCAAACACGTATTTCTCGAAATGGCAAAAACTGCTCTTTTGCGCCGTGACCTTCAAGCTTCTCAATTATATTTTCTGGAATCTATTGGGTAAATACTTAGACCGGTTGTTTCGATCGAGATAATTCGATCGAAAAGTAAAAACGAACCTGTTTTACTATTATTTCTCGATCGAATTGCTGTTGATCGATTCGCGTTCACTCTTAAGGATTCATGTGCATATCGATCTTTTACATCTTGATCCCCCCGCTTCGTAATGAGCTCTGCTTATTTATTTTGTGCGAGTCTCAAGTGAGCCTACCATTTCAAAACGATACCACTATTCGACCACGTGGGAGCTTGTGTTGCTTACGCTGAAATTGAAGGCGAACTGACAAGATGTTAATGTAATCTTTTACCCCTCGAAAAAAGCTAGTTTAACGCCTCGTTTCTTCTTTCTCTTTTATTCTCCTCTCCTTTCTCATTTCTGTTTCCTACATTTTCTTCCTTTTCATTAGCTTTCCTTCTTTTTTAATCTTTTCTTCATCTTCCTCTTCTCTCGCTTCTTCTTCCCTTTTCTTTTATCCTCTTCACCACCTTTTCCCCCTTACCCCTTTCCCTTTCCTTCTTCTTTTCTCTCTTTCCTTCACTTTCTTCTTCTTCTTTCTCTTTTCTCTTTCCTCATTCCTACTTCTTCCTCCTTTTCCTTTCTATTTCCATCTCTTCCATACTATTTTCTCCAACTTCTTCTTTACCTGTTCTTCACCTTCTCCTTCATTCTCTTTTTTCCTTCCTCATTCCTTCTTATTCTCTTTTCTTCCTTTCGTTTCTTCTTTCTCCTTATCCACAGTTTCTCTTCTTCCTGATTCCTTCTCTTCGATACTCTTTCCTCTAACCTCTTTTTTCTATTTTCTTCTCCTCCTATTCTTTTTCATCTCCTTTCTTCTTGCACAGGTTATAATGAGGGGATATAAAAAACATATTTCAGAGGAGAAAAGCTAGAGAGGAGCCTAAGGCACTTACAGTACCTACTGTATGTTTATTCGTTAAAGGTAAATACGCGCGAGCCCTAATTTGAAATACAACACAAAAACATACCATCAGAAAATTTAAATACGATGATGCAATTCTAGCAAAAAGGTATCGCGAGTGGAATAAATTCGCCAACAGAGACCGTCTAATTATTGTACAGAGGATGATCCTAATATTTTACCATGTGAGAGCTCGCGTTGCTTACACAAAAAATTGGAGGCAAACTGATATGGCGTTTAAGTAGTTTAAGTAACCTCTTCCGGTTTGGTAACAAACTTGAGTGAATAGTGTAGAGGTAGACCGAATAAGCGTGCCAATTCATGGCGATACCACTATTCGACCGTGTAGGAGCTCGCATTGCCTACACTAAAAATTGAAGGCAAACTGACATGACGTTAAGGTAATTTTTTATTTTTCAAGGGAAATGTGAACAGATTTGTCCGCCTGTCCGAAAAACAGGAATGATAAACACAATGAGGCAGTTTGCAATCAATGTATTCTAGAATTAGTAAAATACAAAATGAAAGATATGTTATTGAACTTATCAATCTAAACACCAATAAAAAATATCAACAATAACAGCAACAAAAATATTCTTGAAACAAGTAAATAAGGTATAAGAAAGAAAACGGTTGTATAAAAATAAAATTTTTGTCTTCTGAATTGGTTTCTACCATCTTTAACTGTCTTTAAATTGATTAGCATATCAGTTTTTGCACAATAAATGCAACTAGAACTTAATATAAGTCAAATAGAGTCACATGTACAGTTTCATAAAAAAAAAATTGATGGAGTTACTATTTCCAGTCGCAATATTACTTCTTAAATGCATGAATATCGAAGGAAAAAGTCAGGGATGTTGAGAAAAATTGCAAGAAACGGTTTACGGTCAGAGAACAGTTTCATAAATAATATGTTAAAAGATTGTTGCAAGGCATGAGTTTGTCTCTGTTATTTCACATAACTAAGTTCAAAAGGAAAGTTTGAAGTGAAAAAATCATCTTACTCAGTAGGTCGTACTCATGCGAAACATCATATCAAATGATATCAAAATTTAGGCAACGCCGAATTTATTGGTGTTCCATACGCACAGTCTTTATAATTTTTTTTTTTTTTTTTTTTTTTTTTTTTTTTTTTTTTTTTTTTTTTTTTTTTTGCAGTTCAATCTTAGGATCCATAGAGCCAATTTCCATTATTTTTGCCGCTATTGTACGTAACCTCTAGACGAGTTGGAATGAGTCTGCTCTCTTTAAATTTTTGAAACATGACCTGGGATTTTTCAAATGTTACTATATAAAATTGTGAATTTTTGAAATCGGACAATATAAAGTTTCATTCTTTGTCATGGTTTGTTCCGGATCTAATGGACTGATTTTTATTTTCATTTTTACAGCTATGGCAAATAATAACCTCTAGATAAGCATGCTTTCTCTTGATTTTTAAAATATGATCTAGTAGGCGGCTTTTGAAAGCACTAAGAGGCCTCAGGGAATTTTTCAGATTCTGAGAAATTGAACACTAAAACACAGACCAGAGAAAATTAATATTAAAAAATATGCTAGGAATTCAGTAAGAAATAGGTTTGACAATTATCATTGTATACTATGTTGACAGCTGAGGGGTATCACAGATGAAAGAGTAAAGTGACATTTTCATAATTTCGAATAAACCCTATTACAAACTGACATATTACATGGACATAAATTGACCAAATTTAACAGAAACGCACAAAATTGCATCAAATTTAAACTGAGAAAGGGACGTTTGAAGTTGATGTCTGTAAGACAAAATGTTATGGACCAAGTTTAACTAGTATTTTCACAATTAAAATATTCTTTCTTGACATTGCATTTTTGACATGGAATTTTCAATGAGTTGAATTCAAAATACATAATCCTGTCTAATTTTTTTCCAATATGTGACTTTAGTGTGATTCTGTTAAACTCGGTCAAAATAAAAATTGAGGCATAAAAACAGGCTTTAGTATTCTTCACAAAGTAAACATAGCTTATTCGAAGGGGAATTTTACTTTACACAACTTATCCCTCAATTTTTTCAAACATACTATTTAACTACATGGTTCAACTCAATTTTACATGTGATGCAGTAAAATAAATCATAAAAGGAATGAAAGTTTTTTCTGGAAACTTTTACTTCCATCCTAGAATTCTCATTAAAACTTTACTTTCGGACTTACAAACTAGTTTACATATTAATTACCATCGCTAAATGATGCTAAAATTTTAAGAGATCATTCTGCAGTGATGGCGAATTCTTTGATTTCAATGGTTTAAGGCATCCAGACCAAACGGTCTTATTGAATGATAAACACAGAGGAGTGTTGTGTATTTGCTCACAATTTTACCAAAACAATAAAAATACTAGGTTGAGATTTTTGATACGACCTTTGTGAGAGGATCATTTAAAAAATCAGGCTCAATTGCCCCTGCTCATGACTGCAAGAAATAAAACTTAAAACAAACCATAACAGAGAAAAAATTATTTTCACTGAGAGTGGCTGACCATAGTAATATTTTATTTTCCCACATCATTAATTGAAAAATGATGGGAAAAAGCATGGAGCTGAAGGATAGACCGTGCATTGAAGAGTGTGACGAGTGTTAGTATCTCGGTGTTTGGCTAGATCAGGCTAGAAGGATGGATAGGGCGATTAAGGTCAGGATCATCCTGGAGAGAGGAGCGATCGCAATGCTGAATGGGGTGCACTGGGATCAGATCATTTCAAAGACAAACAAGCACCGGATATATGACGCCTCCATCAAGAGTATCATCCTCTATGGCGGTGAAGTGTGGGTTTTGACGAAACGAACTCAAGATATGTTGAAGGCAATTGAAATGGATTTTTGGCGGCGATCTGCAAACATCTCGGGACCGGACCGTGTCCGTAATGAAAAAGTTCGCCAGGTGATGAAGGTTAAAAATGATTTATCTTACACAACGTCATATCCAAGCAGTCAGTATGGTATGGACATGTGCAAAAAATGTCGGAGGAGAGGTTGCCCAAACAAATTTTGGATTGGGTATCACCCGGGAGCAGGCGACAGGGACATCCCATGAAAGGATGGCGGCAGGGCGTTGATGCAGAGATGCTGCATTTTCAGTAGCCTGATAACCTCTGGGAAGATAGGCACATGTGACGTTTGGGTGTCGCAAAACGCCAGGGCGCATTGTAGAAGTGAATATTATGTATGTATGAAAAAAAAGGCAGAAATCTTAATTTGGATGAAATTTTAAAGAAAAGGGATAACTTTTTTGAGAGAAGAGGAAACTTCTTAGTAACTAAGCAGTGAGTAAATTTTTCCAATGTGCAATGAAAAACTTTGCCCTATATTGACAAATTGATTTCTGTTTATTGAGCCAAATCCGTTTTTTTATTTTTTTTACTTTTTATCATTGACTTTGTACTAAGGATTCAACAAGGTTTACATATTTTATTAATAGTGGTGTTTAACACTATCTGAAAAAACTGGCAAGGATGTAAATTTAACTTAAAATCGGTTTTTATTTCCAGGTTAAATATATTCACAGGACACAGCTCTATTAGTGGCGCTAAATTGTTGATACTATGTCCTTCAAAAATTTCTCAGTCCAATAGAATGTTCTTCCCTGCTATTTCTGATATTTTCTCATTGGCAGGCAGCATCAAGTTGGCTCTTTGCTTCCTTAATACTCACTTTTCGAACAGCCCTCTGCATGTTAGTACATTCAAAATTCACAGTACTTGAAAACACTATGCAACTTTTTCAGACTAATAATTTTCAGTTATCAGTTTCATCAAAACTCTCAAAGACACTCATGAGACAACCGTGAGGGCTGTCAATATTCCTGTATAGAATTTTGCAGAAGATTAAGTGATGACAGAGTCACTGTAGGAGTTAACATCAACTATTCTGGGGTTGCTCTTAAAGTTGTCTAGAAGATCAATGGCTTTATCTATCACAGAGTAAATATAAGGCCTCTCCATTGGATTGACGCGCAGCATGAATAATATCAACTCGTGCATTTCCTAAAAAAGCAGAAAAAACCTTATAAGCTCATTTCGTTGAAACATCACAAATTTGTTACATGTTAAAACTATGAGACAAATTTTGAAAATTCAAGATGTAATCCACACTCGATTTACTGTACTGCCATGCTGGGGAAAAACGCCGTATGAACATTCAAGAGTTGCCAAATTCCCCTCCAATAAAACATGTATTTTTGAGGAAAGTTATGCATATTTTTCCTTGAAATTTTCAAATATTTTAGATTAAATGGTGAACAAAATTGACTGAAAATTTTGAGGAAAAACATTCAAAATTTTCTCAGTAAATTCGGTTTTTCTTGAAGGAAAATTGGCGCCTGAAGGTTCATACGGCGTTTTTTCTTAGCAAGGCAGTATAGATGCCCACCTATAACCTGAGCCCTGCAGCCTGATTGTTGAAATTTTGTGTTTGTCGGATAGACATAGATGACATATATAAGTTAAAAGGCAGAGCGTGGTTGGTCGGCCATGTCTATCGCTGCTTTATCGTGCCTATGTCAGGTGGAACTCACAACAAGCTGACGGCACCTCTCAAGTTTCCGACAGTATGTCGTCCATTTCAATTAAGTATTGCTTCTACGAAGAAAGATTTATGTGTATTCATTGGGAGAAAAAATTAGAAAAATCGCTTTAAAATAATTAAAAACTTTAGAGAGCTTCCTTTTAAGAGTAGATATAAAGGCTAAAAGGGAATATTACGCACACGTCCATGCATGATAAATAATGCATACCTTAGGATAAATCTCTGGTTCTGGGAAGGATATAGACCCACTGATGACTGCTAGTGCTACTGAATCGCCTCTTTCGTAAACAATATCGAAAGGTGATTTGAAATAACACATGGCATACAACAAACACCCCAAAGACTGAAAAAGGAAATGCAAGCATTAAATTAGTTGTTTTAAAAAAATGTTATTGGTAAATGAAATATCAGAATCGAAGAATGTAAGAATATTACTGCATTTTGGATGAAATATGGAAATTGATACAGGTGAGCATGAGACGTGTCATTTATGAAGTACACTTTATGATAATCAGTAACTAAAAATTGAAAAATCCATGGATAAAGCTGTGGATTTTTCCTGAAAATAAGTTGATATATGTCATCTACAGCACACAATAACTTAAGGTCTTAGAGGTATAGTTTCAATGTGGTTGAATAAAAGCTTTTGGTCACACTTCAAGACATTCTGATAGCATTTTGGGAGGAAATTTGTAGCTGAAGGGGAAAAAATAAATAGAAAATTAGAAATATTGCTTGAAATAAATACTGTTGCTGAATGTAAAAACGCAAGTATCTCATTTCACATTTAATCGCACTATCTTTGATCAGTTCATAGTGCAAGCTTTTCATTTAACAATTGAATTGGTGACTAATCTTTCTCACCCAACTTACTGTGAAAAGTAACATAAACGTTTAATACCTGCAGGGGCAAAAACATCTCCTTTCATGGACAGATGGCCCATATTCATGATCAATCAATATACACAATTCGGGTACTGGTCATTCAATTATTGACTTTACTTGCTGGTACTCGAGATTATTGTGGAAAAAAATAAAGATATAATAAAATTACACAGTTCCTCACCCAAATATCTGTCCTTTGATCAATTAGACAACTACTTTCTACATTAAAAAGTTCGGGAGCACGATATGCCATGGAGCATCGTTCACTGGCAATGTCTTGTAGCCTTTGTGCGTCAGTGCTATTTGTTACTTCAACAGTTGCTGGAGCCATAGAACCTGTCAGAAAAAAAATCAAGTTAGACAAAATTTATTAAGAAATTATGTGGCACACATCTCCAGGAAAATATTCCCATATTCGTAGATTAAGACGTCATTAATGCTCCATAAATTATGGCAACGATTTTAATGAATCTTTAATTTGGCAAAATTGCCTGATAAATGAAAAACCGTGTATTAGTGAGAAGAGAGGAGTCAACAGAGGATTCTTGCTTAAAAAAACAAAAGAAATAAAAATCCTCCTCAGCCAACTAAAGGTACACTTCATTTAATTTGGACTGACTACACACAAAATACAGCTGTGCTAGGAAAATCTTATCCATTCTCAAAGAAATTGCAAAAAAACCCCTAAATGTGCAGGGACACCCCATTTTCTTTGAACTGCACAGCAAACACAGCAAGTATAGATGGCACAGCGAAGTACTGCATCATCTTGGAGAATACCAATGTGTAATTTAATATTGGTAAAGATAATAAGTAACGTAATAGCAATTGCTTGAACCAGTTTTATTACAGCTTTCCAAAAAATGATGGAATACCTTTATTCTCTTCATACCTGTCAAGCATCTCCACAAAAAGGGAAGGGTTGATTATCCCATCCAAACTAAAAAGTCTGAAAGGGGCACAAATTAAAATAAAACATTATCAAATTGAAAGTTTTTTCTCTCATAATTATATCTCATTGGCCGAATGTAAGTTTAAAATCCACTGCTGTTAATAATTACAACAGAATTTTGTAAAACATTATGACTGTGTTACGATGATTAATTTTATTTTGTTCTGATTATTAATTATTTTCTTTGCTGTATCTGTATTGAACATACTGAAAAACGTAAATTAATGATAGGCAAAACAATCCGGCAATCAAGATGAGTCTCTGTTACAGTTCACATTCTAGAAATCTTTTAGAAATGCTCACCTAAATCCATAATAACAGGGGTGTTGTCATCATTTAATAAAATATTAGCTGTTTTTAGATCTCTGTGTGCAAGTGGCTCAGGCTGTGCATCATGGAATACCTTTACACCTTCACAAATTTGGATGAATATTTTCATAATCTCTAAAGGCTGCATATGCTGTCTTGCTATACTCCTTAATTCTAATTCGTGAGCTAAGGTGCCTCTCTGAAAATAATTAAAGAAGTTACATTAAAAATCTGATAAACCGAGAGAGAGAGAGAGAGAGTTCTAAACTACACCAGTCCAAATCCGTACAACAAGAGAGGCATTTGAAACTGTTTTCGGAGAGAGGTTTCCAAAAATAGGCCAAGAAAAAATTAGATTCAAGTGTTAGGAAACTAAAGGCACACTGTAAGGAAACTATCTCTTGTCATACAAATAAAGCTGATAGGCGAAATAGGCAGTTGGGTCACATCAATCAATTGCTCTATTATCTTGTAAAGTATTTTGCATAATTCACAGCTATGTCATCAGATAACAATTTCTGTCTTATCTTACAGATGATGATTTAATTTCTACTGCTTAAGTAAGTTATTTTTGATTTTGCACACCAGTCATTTTTAAAAAACTCAAGCGCGAAAAAAATTGAAAATTGAGGTTTTGCTTGGGCATAGACGCATTTGGTAGCAAAGTTAGGAGCAGAAAATCAGGTTTTTATTTTTAAACTTGACATGAAGAAAGAACATTTTTTTATACATTCATTCTCAGGGAAACTCAAGCAAAAATGAGTTTTTCTCTTCCCTTCCAAATCAAATCATAGAACAATATGAAAAATGACTAGTTCGATTTTTAATGGCCTTCTTTTTATTAATGCATTGACGAAAGTCTCTGTTCTCTGAAACTTTAGCAATCATTACAATGGAAAGAGGAAAGCGGCTCTTTTGGTTGATATGCATATTTCTGCAGTGTAAAAATTCAACCATCATAGTAAATTATAAGTAGATGCTGTTCTGATTTTAATTGAGCTATTGATTTTTATAGTATGGATGGGTATCATTAAGATTTCCATAAAAAAAAAAAAAAAAAAAAAAAAAAAAAAAAAAAAAACTTACCTTTAAATAAGGAAGAACAATGTAAACCTCACTGCTTTGGTTGAGGATACTTTCTGAGGACATGACAATTTCGTAATCAATACAGGTAAGAATGTTAGGGTGTTGGAACTGCTTATGATATTCTACTTCTTGCAAAGCACTCTTCTGATCTTCCCTTCCATGGCACGTAATTTTCTTAAGAGCATACTTTTTCTTGGAGTTGACATTCTCGATCAAGGAAACTGTGCTGAATCCTCTAAAAAAGAATCAAAGAAAAAAATTGTTTACAGAAAATTCAAATTTAGGGTAAAAAACACACATCACGTTTATACCTACTCATTTAAAGCATTAGTAGTTTATCTGTTGTTGAAACACTGTATACAACAGCCTCCACAATTCTTCTCTCAAAACATACCCATGTAAAGTTAAATTTCGTTCAGACATGGGAATGCTCCCTATCCTCTCTGGAGGTTCATCTAGCCATTTTTCCCCCAGCGTCAAGTAGCAAAGGCACACCGCTTGGCCCACATTCTGAATGCACCTTCAGTGTACAATGGATACTAGAGAAAAACCTTCGAGAGATCAGAGTCACTAGTGAGATCAGTGTCAAACAGAACAGAAATTGGTGCATATTTCGGATGTATTTCCAGGAGGAAAAACCTCATAAAAATTGTTCTTCAAAAGGCGATTTATCTAAGAGCACAGATCACCATCCCTCCCTCATACGACTGAAAGGTTACATTCCGTACGGGACTGAGTGGGCCGAAAGCAAAATCTTTGGTTGCTTAGCCAGAGGGTCCTTTTCTAGATGTTAACTCCGGTTGAATCTGAATCCATGATTGTACGATGGTCAGTTATGAGTTTCTCTAATACTTAATAACGCTTCAACATCGTTGCCCTGGTGAATCAGAATACCAGTACACCACATCATCCGCTCTTGGGTGCTGAAATTTTCCGTAATTACATGGTAATGGGATTAATTATCACCATGTAGGTATGCAATGATGACGAATGTTAGTTTTGCTCTGATAGGTCCAGAGGCTGACTCCGAGCTGAAACCTTCAAGATGGCAACATCATTACCTTTTGAGTCACTACAATAACTACTGTGTATTTGAAACACTACATAAGCGTACACAAAATTACTTAGTGTAATTTGATCAGGACTACTTACCCCTCACCAATTTTCTCCAAAATATAATACTTCTGACCATTGACGTACAGGGTCTCCTTCGAACATGGGCAACCAAATCTCACAAGCATACTTAGACCAAGTGTATTCATGGCGGATTTTCAAAATGAACGAAGAGAAAATTCAAATTAAACTGAAGAGAAGAAGTTACAAAAGAAAAACATATAGACAAAATTGAAAATCAATAACTTTCATGATCAATCTCGAATTAAATTTTGACAATTTTGATCACTTACAAAATTGGAGGTTATGTTTTTAGCCACATCTTAAAATGTAAACAATGTTGACTGGTGGATTCGGTTTAAAATTCCCGCCACTCAAAACCGGAAACGGAAACGCTGTGAAATCTAACCTCAAATAATTCTCGAGCTCGAGCTGTTGCTGTTTACTAGCTGAAGACAATGAAAACTTCTCCAGAATCTAGAAAATTGACTTTCGATTTCCTTATCTATCTTAGATCTCGCCGATTTTTATCTATCTTCCAATCGTGAAGTGAAATTCTTTGTTGAAAGTGCGTAACGCGGTGCTCTTTTCATGTAAAAAACTGGCTCCTAACTTTCGACTGTGTGATAAGATTGGAGAATCACTTGTTTTTAAGAACTTATCAACTCATCATTTTCACTCATCTGGAATTCTAATTTGTAAGCATGCAAAAATCTTTAAGTATCACTAATCTTTCGAAATTTCGCTTTTCTGAATCAGTAACCCGCTTGACCATTGTCTCGCATGTTTTATCACTGTTTGTGTACTAACTTACACTTGTTTCTCCAACAAGCCAATTATTGAATGTTTAAAGCAGCCCAACAATCAAACGAAATGCAGTATATTTCATGGTGAAGATGGTTTTGGTGGTGAAGGTATGTCTTATCTTGTTAGTAGGGATGTCGATACTCGGTATTGATACTGGTATCGACTCTAAGCATTGATACCGGCATCGAGCTGAATTATCGACACTTTTGAAGTATCGATACCATTGATACTCTTTCTAAAGTATGCCACAATACGGAGTGTGCATATTTCTGTCGGCCACGTATTTCTGCCAGGTTTACGTTTCTCTCAAAACCGCCCTTATTTGCGTGCTTAGTCAACTCTTATGAACCCTTTACTACTGTCATCAAACCAAATTTTTAGCAATTTTACGAAAGTAATCATCTTTAGAAACCTGATCACTCCGACGTTTTTCTCAGTGCGTAGTGAAGGTGCAACAGAAAAGAGTGAAGTTGCTCATGAAGAAAAAGAGGCCTTCTTCATGGCCAGATCTGATTAAGTATCAATATCATCGATACTGGGGTCTGAGGATCGATATCACTGAGTATTGATCAAAAGTACCAATAGTTTGGAAGTATCGACACTCTTATTTGTCAGGCTGACATAGTTTCATTAATCGGGCGGCAGGCAAGTTACTGAGGTCATGTTGAACCGTTGCCCACGAGAATAGAGAGGCTGTAATTACTCGGTTTTGTGAAGTCAAACTAGTAAAGTAATCACTGTGTTAAACAATCAGAGCTGCCGTCGATCGGCCGAACTTGCATGAGCGGCGCGTTTGAATCTTAGTTGGGTAATGATGCTCGGTATTTAGTCGTGTTTAGCTTAGCTTTTATTTCCTCAATTATCACACATTGTAATTTAAGAGCTAGGCAGTTTTCTGATGTGAAATTTTACCTTCTTTCAATAAGGTTCTTATGAATTTTTGCATCAGATCAACCCCTGTAAAGATATTATCTACCACAATAAGAACATGTGTCATGCGTTCTCCCATAAGAACAAATTTTAAATCAGGACCGAGTTTCATCTACTAGCTTGGCGTCACAGAATCATAGTTATGGCCTCTCTATTCTTGTAGGCAGCGGTTGAACCCAGAGCTTATTTGCTTTCAACTCTATTTCTCTCTCAATTCAATACTTTCATCTCTATGGTTCAATATCCTCTGAAACCCTTTCTCAGGCAGTGCTTGAGGTACACCTGCCCCTCTGAATAACTTGGATTTATTTTGACATGGTTAATTAGATATTCACTGTTGATGTCTAAGTATCATAAATCAAGGCACCTATGCCAGAACTTTAAACGATTAAACTTCCAACCATCTACTAATTTAACATCAAAAGGCATGCAGAGCATAATTCTGGAATCTGTCTCATTCACCAGCGTGTATGCATGCCATGTCTGGTGCTAAAAGTTATTGCTTTCCAAAATGGCAGTGGTGGTGGCGTCTATCAAAATTTTGCTAACTTGTAAAACCATGAGAAGGTCCCCAATTCTGCTGAAGCGGATCATTTTTCTAAGAGGCCTCAATATTTTGAGTGATCTAGACACATAATTTTTTGTTCTAGCCATTGCCATTGTTTTCTGAGTGCTGTCGAAGAAAGGAAAAGACAAAGGAGCTATGTCTAAAAACAGTCCGATAAGTAGTGACGTTGATCCAATCAAAGACGTTCGTGCTGGCCTAGTGCGGGAAGTTGGCTGTCAAGCTATATGGAGTTTATCTTCGTGTAAACCAGGTATCTTACTTTTTCTCTGCTGAAGTACCTTTCCTCATTTTGTCACCTTCAGGACAAAGCATTATGCATACCAATCTTTGTAAGACTTTATAAGAGTGAATTTCAGACCGTCCTAATGTTTAATTTTTAAGTAATTCACGTAAAGTATTAACTCTTCTTTATGCTCCAGCAAAATTTTCCAGACACATTGACATACTCAGTACATTTTTAAGTATTACTAGAAAGTGTTTATCACTGAAATTGATTAAACTTCACGTTTTTCGGATTTAGCTGAAAATTCTGTAACAGCTCAGTCATGATGCGCTATGATGAATAAAAAAAAAAAAAAACACCCAGAAATGAAAACGTTCCAGCTCACAAAAACTCTGAACACACTTACATTGCTGGCCAAGACCTATTGGTATATTATCAGGTTTGTCTGGATCCTGTGCCTGTGGTGAATTTCGGTTTTCTTTTCCATTTTGACCCTTCCACATCAACAGGGAAAAATTTTCAGTCAATTTTCTCAGAGCTTACACAGGCATCTTTATTTTCTCAGATTTAGATTTAGCTCACCATACTAATGGAAAAAAAGTAAATCAGTATCGCAAGGGCATATTTTAATAAGTAATGGACACTGGTAAGCTCTGACGTAACTCTCAGGTTTCAGGATACAATTACTTCTGAATGTACTCACTTATACTGCCATGCTAAGGAAAAACGCCGTTTGAGCTTTCAGGAGTTGCCACAGTTGCCCTTATAGAACAAAAATTTTTGAGGAAAGTTATGATAATTTTTCCTTGAAATTTCCACATACTCTGGATCAAATGTCAAATAAAATTTTCTGAAAAATTGGAAGAAAAATATCCAAAAGTTTCTTTGAAAATTTTTACTAGGTAGGAAATTTGACAGCCCCTATAGGCTCATACAACATTTTTCCTTAGCACAGCAGTATAGCTGTACATATTTTTCATTGATATTGGATGCTTAATCTGAATCCATGAAAATGAAGATCAATGTTACAAGTTTAAAAATAATTTATCAGAAAATTATTCTCTACCAATGCAGAAAGGTCAGGTTGACTAGAAACCTGTCAGGATGGAGAGCTCTGATGAATATGCATTACAAACAATATCGTTATGAGCTCAGTATTAAACCAGCTTTTGCTGACCTGCATCAGACGATGTCATTCTTGGTGTGCGTAAAAATATCCTCTTTTTAAATGAATCTGATCTGTTTGCACCAACCTAATTCAATGAAGTTATTTTTATCCTTAAGTATGTATTTTCAATTCATCTTCATTGATCCTTACAGGTTTCGGAGTCGATCAACTGCGAGATGACTGTGTTGATACCTACTGGCAGTCGGACGGACAGCTACCTCACCTAGTCAATGTTCAATTTAGGCGCAAAACAACAATTAGAGATGTCTGCATTTACACTGATTACAAAATGGACGAAAGCTACACTCCAAGTCGGTAAGAATGAACTTTTTTTCTCTTAATTTCTTTTTTCAAAATCCCTTTACCTTTAACCCTTGGAATATTCTATCCTGTAAATAATGGAAATTGTTCAAATTGTCAGGGCTCAATTCAGCTACCTTAAAACTATTGAGCTTTCCTTTGTTCTCAAGTTTTTTATGAATACTTGATGTTATTTGCTCAGGAAGTAGAACTGGGGAAAGAAAGAATTGACAAATGTCACATTGAGAAATGGCACCATTCAACATAAAGAACCTCACTACTTTTTGGCCAAATCGGCCTAAACACGGAATCCTACGATTTTCTCAGGGATGAAAGAGGGTCTTCCCAGACAATCAAAACTGGTTTTATTAAGCCTAACCCTCAAGGAAAGGGGGGGGGGAGAGGGGGTCAAAGTCAAAAACTTTGAAGTAAAACTTTACAAAAGTAAAAAGATGATCTTGGTGTCAAAATTTCCAGAAAATTAGAGCTATTAGAATATGTGTATAAAATTAGTGAAATTTTAAATTTTGACCCACTTTTCGGCAAATTACACAAGGTGCCCCTTTCGTAAATTTTTGTTTCTCAAGACTTACAGTCGTTCGGTTGGTGCGGAGTAAAAAAAACCATCTTAAATGAAAGTAAAGGGTTTAAGGTTTAAAACAAGCCCAAGTTTTTTGTGGGGAAACGAGTAAAAGCAGAGTTATGAGTCTTCAAAATTGACGCAGCGCGCGGGAACTATGTATGTTACGAGTCTTAAGGTGACCTGGATACCAGTAAATTGTAGTAAATTGCGTACTAAGTAAATGTGTTTAAATAAAAAAAAAGGAGGGGGGGGGATAAAGGTAAATGATAAATCCAGCTTTTATTTTCATAAGATTGTTTGAAAATTACATCTAAAAAATCTTGTCAAAGTACATTCCCATTTTTTGTCGGTTTACTCTGCAACTTCATCTTTTTACTAATGAAACACAGGTAAAAAATCAGAAACTTTTCTTGGTAAGCATCTAATAAATTTTTCAGCAGTTTTTCATGTATTTTTTTCTTTATTGTTGCAGTGTTTCAATAAGAGCGGGAACGAATTTCAATGATCTACAAGAAGTGGAAGTAGTAGACCTAAATGAACCCTCCGGATGGGTCACAATTCCCATCAAAGACATTCATGATCGACCCATCCGAACTTTTATGATTCAAATTGCCGTCATAAGTAACCATCAAAATGGAAGAGATACTCACATGCGACAAATCAAAGTACATTCACCTGTTGAACAGACTGGCAGTGGTGTGGGAAATTTTGTGTCTGTAGATTTCCTTCAATATGCATGCATAAGGTAAATAGTTTTGAAATTATCGACTGGATCATTTTTTCCTTTATTTTCAGTAGCCGTACGAAAGTTCTTTTTTTAAAACCTTAAAAATGACATATACCTGCTCTAATGGTTTTCAGTAATGGCTATTTTCAATTAAAAGATCATCTCTATACTTGAATACAACAGCATCAATCGGCTATCGGGAGTTATTAGAAGACGTGTTTATGCTAGATCTCTGACAGCAAATCAGTATCAGACAAATCCTCCCAAATTTAGTATTACAATTCATTTAATTTTTTTTTTTTTTTTTTAGCTTCAGTTTAACTTAAAGTTGAATATTGGATTTAATGTTTTCAACCGTCTCTTTTCCTAAGACAAGTATAACTAATCAGAAAATATTTGTCTCCCAAGTATAAAATTATTCAAAACTAAAGTTTTAACTACTTGTTGCATGGTGAATTGCTACTGAAAGCGTATAGTGTGGTCAAATATTCATCTTGTCCCTTCCCAGGAAAACCAAGAATCTTCTCATGACTGAAGTTTTTGTGATATTTGATTCTATTGCTGTTTTTTTTTACTTTTATGTGATTGATTGTTTATTTATATTCTATATTAAGCGTGTTGTAGTTCAAATTTTAATTCTGAATTGCCCTCCTCATTGTCTCAAGTTTTATCATGAGTCAAGGCAGAAACATATTCTCTTCTTTGAAAAATCCAGCTGATTTATCTGCTTGACCACTGTTGTTGGGCAATTTTTTAAAAAAAATATTAAATAGTTATTATATAGCTGTATACACAAATTATTCCATCAATCAGGCTCAAATCACAGGAAACTTTTAAAATGAGAATTCCTCAGTGCAGAGGAACTTATCAGAAAGAATTGTCCTGTTTTAGCTCGATTTCAATGCAAAATGGCTTGTCTAAGATTTAGGAAGAAAAACTTAGGAATGATATACTGTAAAACTTATTTCTGAGGACTGGCGATAAAATTTGTTATATCGAAACCCGCGAAAAAACCAACACTTGACTGCTCCCTACAGGGATGCAGAAAATTCCAAGAAAAAGTAAAAAAAAAAAAATAGGTACTAACTGAGACTAAAGTACAGTTGTTTACAAGGCAGAAATGTCCTGTCTCTTGAACAACTATATTTTAGCCCTAAGAAGTTTTCACAAATTACATTTACTTTTCCCTATTTTTATCTGAAATCATTATTATTCTCCCCTTCAAGACTTAACAAAAATAAACTAAACTTCCTTTCCCCAAAATATTAGACCTACTTAATTCAAATATGTTGTACGAACAAAACCATCAAAAAAATCTGACACCTCTGGCAGCCATATCCCATTTTTGCTCTTTTCAAAAGGCTGGCCTTGGACCAGGCTAGTCGAGTGGTATGGAATTCTGCATTTCTGGCTCTATCCTAAGGCTTGTCTTGGTAAAGGATTAAAACGGGTCTAAATTTTAGATCAAGACATAACACCTGAGCAGAATGTGAATTAAATGGTTGAATTAAAAGACTACCTGCAAATCCAAGGAATGGACAGGAGAATGAATGCAAATGCATATTAAATTTTTTCGAAATGAACAATTTTTTAGGTACACTTTTGAAATACAAGAATAAAAATTGGCATTTTCAAGCTATGAACCGTACTTGACTTTCACCCCCAATAGTATTTTCAGATGGTATTTTTGCTAGGAAGTTTATCCAAAAAATCTGCCAAATTTCATTATGTTGACAAAAGAAAGTAGTAATTATGGTGAATCAGTGGGATTGGCAATTTCACAAAATTGAACGTTTTGTTCATATGTATGACTTGTGAGGTAGTTTTCACTAATTTAACTGACAGCTCTGTGGGAAAGTATGTGAGCAAAATTTTTTCCAAAAACACTCTTTGAAAGAAAGGAATATTTTTAGATATTTTTTTATTGACATTGGAGCGTTCTGCAGAAGTTCCTGACAAAATTACTCGCTCGGTGGCTTATGTTAAGCTACTTTTGTAAATTTTATTTGTATAAACCAAATTTTGTACCAAATGTTTTGTTAAAAACTGAATTTCCAGCAGCTTTCTTGTGTTACAGCTCAGTTGTTTAACAAATAATAATTTATTTTAACACAGCAACTGATTGATTGTGTCTTGAGTCACTTTTTTTTTTCACTGATAAATATTGTGCTTCCAAAAATTAGCCGCATAAATTGCCTTCTCATCAACTTTAACCGAATCTTGCAGAGTGCAAGTTGTGTCTATGTCGGGACAGATGAGCAGGTGTTCATAGTCTCGGGTATGGCCGTAGGCACATTTGACTTCAAAACAGTAATGATTAAGCTGTGAGCACCTCAGATTTTTCTTTGTCAGATCCCTCAGAACCATCTTTTTCAAACGTGAGAAAGCCTTATTTTTAAAATATGGTATTTATTAATGACATTCCAATAATCTTTTAAGGTCTGACATTTATCCTTCTCTCTGGCCTTGAAGTTTACATCCATTAATGGAATTAATGCCGTTCGTTTTGGTGCCTTTTATTGTTTTGTTCTCCAGAGTCAAAGGGAATCTTTTTTTGGACCTCACAACCTCATAGGGAGTCTTTATATCAGAGCGTGGAAATACTTATCTCTTACGGCACTTTTTTCATTTTTTTGACCTTTCTCTTGTACTGCACCTGTAATTCAAAGCAAAGCAGAATCTCTATCAGTGTTTCCTCACAATGTGGACTAAAAACCTCTTCCTCCTCAGCAGAATGAGGCATTTTCTAAATATAGATCATCACAAAACCTGAGTGTAATCACTTCTTGCCTCTAGTGAGGCTTTGTAATACAGGTACATACACACTTTATAGTTGATAAACTTATAATTAACAGATTTCAAGCATTCACAGTGAGAATTATTAGACGGACTAGTAATGGTTACAATGTGAATTAATTGAAGACTGCGTGTTTTCAGTATCATTAAATGTATTTACTTCCTATCATTTTACAATTTTGAACTACATGAAATCAAACAAATTGACATGTATTTGTCGATGTTAAAAATTCAGAACCAATGCCATTGAAATAGAATTTTGAATTTATGTTGATATGCTCTAAGAATGGTATTAAGCTAAACTGATTTTTAGTGGTGACTCTGTTTCTTATGGCCACGCCTTCCATCGTTTCCTGCCCATGTTGCATATTTTGAAGTGACAAAGTGACATATCTGAAAATTAAAAATGAAGAGTTCAAAACTAGAGAGATGATACATCGTTTACGAGAGAGGGGCAGCAGTGTTGTTGCTTCGGTGTACAGGAGCATACTGCCGTGCTGAGGAAAAACGCTGTATGAACCTTCAGGCGTTGCCAACTTTCTTTTGATAAAACGAAAATTTCCTGGTAAATTTATGAATATTTTCCTCCCAATTTTTCAAATAATTTAGTTCGCAATTTTACCTAAAGATTCTGAAAATATAAAGGAAAAGTATTCATAACTTTCCTCAAAAATAAACATTTTATCTAAGGAAATTTGGCAACTCTAGAATTTTCATACGGAAAAGCGTTTATGAGGAAAAACTCCGCATGAGTCCTCAGACGTTGCCGAATTTTCGTTCGATAAAATACAAATATGCTGGGAAAATGTTGAATATCTGTGTCTAATTTTTTTGACAATATTGTAAGCAATTTAATATGGAACATTTGAAGTTTTCAAGAAGAATTATTATATCTTTCCTCAAAATTAAACATTTTATTGGAGGAATTTTGGCAACTCTAGAATGTTCATACGGCGTTCTGCCTCGTTACGGCGGTATAGTGCCATGCTGGGGAAAAACGCCGCAGATGAACATTGGAGAGTTGCCAAATGTTCCCGGATAAAAAATGTGTTTTTGAGGATTGTTGTGCATATTTTTCCTTGAAATCTTCTAATGTTTCATATTAACAATACTTACAATATTGTCACAAAAAATTGGACAAAAATATTCACAATTTTCCCCATATATTTGTATTTTATCGAACGAAAAGTTAGCTACGTCTGAAGGCTCATACGGTGTTTTTCCTCAGCACATCAGTATAAGACTGTAGGAGTCCTTCTTCGAAACACCGAATCGGAGAGCCACTCGTAATAATTGACTATATCCACCAGTTGCTGTGGCCTGAAAACCATTACACCGAATTTGGGAGTCCTCTAGATGCACTCTTACCCATGATTGATTACCGATACACAATGGACCATTACACAAGATGTAAATGCGGACATTATTAGCGATTAATGCGTGCTTCGCGCAAAACGCAATTCCACGCACTCTAATCCGATGGCGATACAATGGGCATGTTGCAAACTTTTTTGGATGAGCCAGAACTTTTAGTTCCATGGTGCAAAAGATATAATGCATTTATAAGGCTCACATCGCAGTCGTCTGCTTAATCTTATATGAATGAAATAAATGCTAGTTCTGCCTGATAATCTTTCGGAACCTGGCAAGTTTTAGTGAACGCTCAGTTAACTGTTAGTTTGTGAACGCTGGGAGAGCCTTCAAATACTAGCTATACATCCCGCTTTGCCGGGAGGGTAGTTTAGTTGCGTGACCCAACCGAACGCTTAGAACGCCTCCAAATCTGGCGATACTTCTCGCTTCTCCGGGAGGTTAGTTTAGTTGCGTGACCCAACCGAACGCTTTGAACGCCTTCAAATCTGGCGATACTTCTCGCTTCTCCGGGAGGTTAGTTTAGTTGCGTGACCCAACTGAACGCAACTCATTGTTAGTTTACTCATTTTACTGCACGCAGCTCGCTGATATCATCACAAGAAGCATTATAAATCGTGTTTTCTTTTTCTTCTTTACCTTTTAATTTTTGCATTTTTCATGCGTTACAAATATCTTTCCCAAATTCAAAGGGTGTACCTCTCCATCCTGGGCACAATGTAACTGCCGGGTGTCTAGCAACCGAGAAATGTCAGGGAATTTTTTTTGGGTGTCAGGAAAATGAGGGGAAACGGCAGGGAATCTGCCAAAATTCGGCATGTCAGGGATTCTATTTTGCAAGCGATTCTCGTGTCAGGTAAATCGAAAAACACGGATTTTCCGGAAAATGTTTCTGAAATTTCTACCAGAATTTCTGCTGATGTCTTTTAAATTTTAAAAATGAGGCAAAAATATCTCGCATTAGTTTAGGCGTCATACATATATTTTGCTCAATTTATTACATTATATTCATAAAACACGAAACAAATTCTTACTTACAGACATCGATTCACACGTGTCGAAAAGTTAGGAATGTTTTCCTTTTCGTCAGGGAAATGTGAAGGAATTCTTTTTTCCGTCTGTCAGGGAATTTTGGATTTTTCTCTGATATTTTGGTCGTTTTTGTCTGGGAAATCAGGAAAATGGAATATTTTTTTTGTAAATTGCCAGACACGTTACCCTGAACTATTAAATAAATTCTGACTCTCCTTGAAAAACTCTCATGTTCATAGGGAAACTAATGGCACGTACGTTGTTTTTAATCCGGGCTAGAATTTATAGTTCCAAATTCCAAAATGTAGTCCAACTGGCAACACCGTTGTCGCAACCCTGCTTTTCTTAGCAGGATTTCCCGGAACTCAAGGCTTTGCGGGCTTTAAAGTGAACCGTCGCAACTTTTACTGCTTTAACTTTTGACTCCAACGAGTCTCCACTGAAATTTTGCACAAGTTTAATAAAAACCAGTGTCATCAACTTCTCGCGAAATTTTCAATGAAATCAAAAGGTTCGATTATGAGTTATAGCATTTTAATGGGTTTCTCACGGTACCAGACCGGTTCTCCTCGGACTAACCATTCCAGAGTCACATATCAATGAAGTGGGGACATCCATCGAACACAGCCAACTTGCCCCTTTCAGTGTCTAATAAAATGTCGAACACTGAAATGTCTGACGCTCCAGACTTCCCGTCATCGTTTATTTTATTATTTACGGAAAATTGTTAATGTCCTTGAAAATTTCGCTGATTTTCTTTGTCGATGCGAAGAGCATTCTATACTTTCAAACAATTGTGTTCATTCGCACTCTTTTGTTATAAAATGGGAGTAGAGATTTGAAAATACCGCAAAGTAGAGTATGTGTATATGGGAGAGTATTGCCATCTCAATCCTTTTACTACAGAAAAAGTTTACTTACTCTCTGATTGGTCGGCTATCATGGAGCACTAAAGTTGGACCAATGAAAACAAACTCCAGCCCCTCCGCTCCTAGTTTGGCCCAATTTAAACAAACCAGATGGCGACAAAGTTCAATAAAGTTCTAGACGTGATTTGGGAGGTGATGGAATTTTTTTAATATCCAACTTCTGAATTGCTTGGACTCCAACTTTGATGGATATTTATGCCAAAAATTAACCTTTGGGTATGATTATCATTCATTTCTCAGCCGATAATACGTGTCCCTCTGGGTCTGGTTTGTTTACATTGGTCCAACTTTGGAGCTCCATGAAGGCCTAAAACTGATGAACCAATCAACGAGCGGCACAGAGATAGCAATACCCTCCCGTATATGAGGACTTGTATGCAGCAATGGCGGATGTGAAAAATTACCTTTTCGAAACACATTAAAAAAACTGTTTTGGCATTGAGAAAATTTTGAGAAAATACTTGAGATGTGATCTTCGAGATCTGCACATTATGCCAAAGCCAAACATATTACGTGTGAACAAAACAGTTTTTTAAGCGTGTTTCGAAAAGGTAATTTTTCACATCCGCCATTGTTACATATAAGGCCTCATATAGGTACTCTATGTATAGTAGCACTGTCATCTACTTTCTAGGTGGCGCTCATCAAGAAAATGTCTACTTTCTTGATAGAAAAATTTTCTTGAAAGAAAATAGGTATAAAGTAGATCTAGAAAATAGACACAAGAAAATAGAATGAAAATACATTTTTTCCTTGCATTTTCTTAAAAGAAAACACTAAGAATTTGGCTAAAAAATAATTCTACTTTCAATAAATTTTCCATCTTTTTTCCAAATGGGAAGTTGACAGAAAGTAGACCTACGAAATAGATCTATTTTCTTTGGTCAGACTTTTGACTCGCAATGTTTTCTTCTTTTTATATTTTGGATAACTCTCATTTTCTTTGTTTTTTCTCAATTTTCTCAATATTTTTTTCCTAGAATAAAATTCTATTTTGCTACTTGGGCTACGGCAAACGGGATAAGTAAGCGTTTTTGCAGTTTACCGTCGATGTGAAAGTCAAATGAATTTTAATACACACTGAATACCAGATACCTTTTTGTCTTGACATTCTGGTCTTGGCAACTTACATTTCCCTCTTTTCCCCGTGCCCAGAGCGGAATCATCCTTGGGCATTGAGCGGAGTGTCATCATGAGCCTTTGATTGAAGAGCGATGGCACCGCTGACATCCCACCTCCGTAGTTGCCCGACGATTCCGCAGGATAGTCTAAGCCCGACTCTTGTCTCCAATCATCCGCTTGTCTGCCTTCCTCTGAAAGCTCTCGTGACAGTCGTAAAGTTTCCAAGATTCTCTGGATTTCATTCCCGGTTTGCTGCAATCATTCACAGTGAACAAAAGTGGGTGTAAGCACCTCTCAAATAGAGAGGCAAAGATGTTGACATTTATGCCGTGCTAGGGAAGAACGCCGTATGAGCCATCAGGTGTTGCCAAACGTCCTCCGGCAAATCACGAATTGTCAGGGAAATTTGTGAATAATTCTCTTCCGGTTTTTCAGAGGACATCGTTCGTAATTTCTTCTAAAAAGTCTGCTTTCTAGGAAAAATATCCATAACTTTTTTTAAGAAAGTATATTTTCTGGGGAGAAACTTGGCAACGTTTGAATGTTCGTACGGCGTTTTTCCTTACCACGGCAGATTACGTCATAGCCGTTGTTACTATTTTCTATAAAATATAATTTTTTTTTTCTTTTTTTCTTTTTTTTTTTTTTACGGAGGGACACAATTCATCGCGAGCAAAAATATTAGAAGGATATCTTCATCTTGAAGAAATTCAACTGTCTTGCCGGTAGCATACTTATAACTCAAGGGCTACTTATTAGGTACTCAAGGAACCGCCTCTTCATTCCTTCGCTCAAAAGAAAAGAATAATGGATCACTATACAAGGTACAAATTTAAGCAATCTGATACATGTATCTTAACCAAAATTTCACGTAGATTACGACTCGCGCAACGGAAATTACTAAAACCAACTCCTAACGGAGATATTGACATTTTTATTTCATATTGGTTACGAGGAATTTGAACTGTCCACTCACAAGAAACTCAAAGCTCTACGTGAGTCAAATCGCGCACTACAAAGGTTTCAGCAAGCTTCTCAATCGAGCAATGTTCATTTCCCACCATGTGTTTTTCAAACTATAAGTAATTAGCTATAGCTGAGCCCAAGCGTCAAAATTGAGGTTCCCAGATTTTTATATCGCAAAGACTGTCATGATAATGTTCAGCGCGCAATGTGAATCACGTAGATTATTGAGTTTTAATGAGCCGGTGGTTTGAATTCACGCATCAGGAATCATTTAATATCATTGTAAGGGGTTGATTTCGGTAATTTTTGTTGTGCGCATCGTGTTTTACGTGAAATTTTGGTTAAAAAATATGTATCAGAATGCTTGAATTCGTACCTTGTCTAGTGGTCCATTGAAGAAACACCTGTTAAAATATCGCGTCTTTTGCACTGAATCGAGGTGAACCTCAAGTGAATGATACCTGCTAATTAATTGGTTTACGCGTTGTCTAATGATTCTGATAGAATTTTCGAACGAGATCAATCGATGGCTATAAAGTGCGGAACCGCGTATCTCCGTTTGCGGCGTCCCAGACATCCTATCGTACTTTATTTGTTTCTTTGGAAATCTTGTCAAAGCAATTACTTCTCCCTTGATTTTTCTTCTTTGTCGATTGAATATCGACGGCGAAAGTCGGCAATCACATAACTCGTTTGCGGTGTCTGAAAATCTCCGCCTGTACGTCATTTTTTTAAAGGAGAACTAAATTGACATTATTTCTTGAAGTTTTTGCAGGATTTTCTTCAAATTAAGAAGAAAAATCATGACAGTTTTAAGGAATTGCCGTTGAGTAGTTTTCCATTTAAAAAATATAGTATGACAGGAAGTCTGCGACGTCGCAAACCGAGTTATGTGATTGCCGACTTTCACCGTCGATATTCTGTAGAGAGTTCAAGTAATGAAGTTGGCTCGTTTCTCTTCCACAAAATTAAGGAGTTACGGAAATTTTGAAACAGTGCAATGGGGATTCGTGGTTTCGCCCTTTGGCCATCGAAATGGTTACTTTTCGAATCGATAACTATTCGCACTTCCCGGTAGGTTTTGTTGCCTACTCGACGAAACTGAATGAGAACTTCAAAAGGGCGGCGTCCACGCACCACAGCAATATTATGATCCGAAAAAGCAATTCCTTAAGAACCAAGTCATTTTTTAGCCATTGAACGGCACTTTTATCTTCCACCGCGTGATAAGAATCGTTGCTCCTAAGTTATGGCAAATACGATGCGGAATTCGTGGATGGAATACCTACACACCGGCCGACGATGGAAAAGTCAGGTAACACGTATATGTATGCCGCCCCCCCCCTCCCCCCAATATCTCCTTTCCCCTAAATAATTAGCCCCTTTCAAAATGGAATAAGCAAGAAGAAGAATTTGAAAAAAATGGTAAATAGTCTGATAGTTTGTGTCTAACATCTTCCCTGCAGTCTTTTTAAATGCACTTTTTATATATCTCTTTTCAGGAAAAATGGATTTCCTTCCTGCGGCAAATAATGAGCAATAGACTCTCACAGTATATAATAAAACTTTTCTAAAGTTCAATATAATAATCAACCGTAAGCTGAACCTCAATAATTATCAAACAGGAACTGAGAAATAATGCACTTGCGTTTACTATTTGACCATCAACGCAACGCTCCCAGGTGGCATATTAGTGAAACACTCGGTGGGCTCTTCCCCCTCTTTCCCCTTCTCTCTTCATCAAGGGTCCATCGCGCGTCGCCTGTCGCCAGTCTGTCTGGCGATATCTCCAATTCCTTTGTGGCGCGCCGCCCCTTTGGAATTTGCGGTAACGCCGGCGCCTGGAACCTTTGATTCGGTTTCCGTGATTTGATTTCTTCGCTATCTGTCTCTTCCACTACTGACCCACTTCTTTCGGGTGCACTGAGTGACCACCCACGTCGAACTTGAGGAACCATTGGACATTCATCCCATCGTCCGATTCTTACGTATGATACATGTTTCTCAGATGATTTTCAACGAGGAATTTGAATCTGAGGTCAGATTTTGGATGTACCTAATGCATTGAATGGTTTTCAGGATATAGGGTCGTCCATAAAGTACGCACTCCTCTAAATTGGCGAAAATGCATAGTTTGTGTTAGTTGCATAGGTTGTGTAGTTAGAACGTGTTGATAAAATCGGTGCCGTTTGATGCACCATGTATTCCAGGGAAAGTTACCGCTTTTAATAAATGCTAATGGTAAACGGACACAGATGCTTTCAAGAAGGGAAAAGAAAAAGAAAAGATTGAGAGAGAGGAGGGGGGGGACAAATTTTGGGTAATTTTCAGGAGAATTTCATTTACAAATTTCATTTTTTTCTCTTTCCCAGAGAATCTATTTCGTAAACTATAAAATAAGTCCGAAAGTGAGCAAGCGCAAAAATTATCCGCTCGATTTGAGCATTGAATGCAACATTTCTCTGTTCGCAGACTTTCAGTTTTATTTTAGGGTTTACGAAATAGATTCTTAGGGACGAAACAGCTGAATGTGCCTCGAGGCATAATGAATGTGCTTTTCGCCAAAGAATTTAACTGAAACCTGTAAAGAAAATAAATGTGTTCGATGAATAATCTTTTTTTTTTTCATCACGGTGTAGCCATAACGGGCAATTTATTTTAACTCCACGGAAAAGTGGAGAAAATATCGGTGGGCCTGCCAATATTAAGAGTGATTTCGGGCACAGTGTTCAAAACTCACAGGCGCCAACGCGCCAAATTAGGACTTACAATGACTATTTTTAATGGTTTTTGTGGTCATCATTTTATAAAAAAGCTTGAACTGTGGGACCAATTCTAAGTCTGAAAAATCTCAAGGGTGCAGAAGTTTTAAAAGCGCCAAAACAACGTTCTCCTTAAGCGCTTTATACCTTGCGACGAAAATTTTCAATTTTTCGCAAAAAAGTGTTTGATGGATAGGAAAAAATTCCTCTCGAAAGAATATCCGTGGATCGTGATATTGAGCACATTTTTACACTCGGATCAGACACGATATTTTTTACAGCGATTTATTAGTTACGCGACGTGTTTTCGTGAATATCGTTTAATCTATATTTCTCTTGAATTTACCACAGTTCACAACAAAAATAACAAAAAAATAGAGGCAAACCCCTGCATCAAGCTCATTAAATACGTTTACATGCTGAAATTTTATGGCGCAAATGATTCTCCATCGCTGAGTTTCGCTGCAATTTTTGAAGAGTGCGAACACGATAGATACCCACTCAGCAGTCAGCACGCAATCGTTTTGAGCTAAAAAAGTAATATTTCGATTAATGATGTTGATAGAATCTCCAGTATGTCCTTAATAACTTAGTTCCTATGAAATCAATCGATCTACTGCAAAGCACGCCACGCCACTGGATTATTCATATTTGTAAAACTTATATCATACGAAATAAGTTTTACCTACACACCTACACTAATAATCCAGTGACCTGGCGTGCTTTGCGATCTATCGATTGATCTGTCATTTAAATCTATGAAAAAGGATCGATAAACAGGGTGTTCGCAACAAACAACTTAATAATCGATTCTTTACCATAGCCTCAAATGGGGAAACATCGATAGTCGATCATTCACGCCTTGCCACCGGAAAAATCCCTGTGCACTTCCGAGCAGCAATGAAGAAAACAGGAGTAACAAAGGAATGAGCCTTTTCGGTAGGAAAGTTGGCAAAAATCTGAGAGTGACGTTAAATTCGACTCCTCTTTAAACTTTGCCTCTGATTTGCATTTCCTGCGATCCTAGCACATGCCAAATTAAGATTTGACACCATGATAAAAATTGTCACAAAAGCAAAATTTATCTTCGGCCTTAGTTAAAAAAGTAAAATTTAACCTTCGGCTGCAGAATAAAAATCAATTTGTTTCAACCACTTCGAACGTGAGTAGGGAACTCTCAGCACATTTTCAAATCGATCGACGGACAAATGCGAAATGTAAAGCAACAGGATGTTAATGACAGCAACGTCTTCTCTGTATTATTCTCCTCAATAGATAGGCGTGTTGCATATCTAAAATTTGAAGGCGCACGGGCCATACTGGGAACACCGCCCTCAGAAACGGACGTATTTATGCTAAATGGAACTATGTACGTGCAAGTGGAAAGATGGGGTGTGCTCGTTAGTTGAGGGCCATTAGAATGAGTGGGGCTTTAAAGCACCAGTGACGTCAGCAGCAGCGAAGCCGTTTCCATTGTCGTTCTTGCTCGGCTTTAACTCATGAGCCCTGTCCACAAGGCTTTTGTCGCATGTTCACGGCTCACGAGTTAGCGCTCATTTCCTTTTGATTCAATGTCAAATCCTGCTTTTCCATTTTCTCAAAAGGAACTATAGCCACTTTTACATTGTTTATTATCCAGCTCACCACGAGCACACCCCCATCTTTCCACTTGCACATTATAGTTCCTTTTAGCGCACAAATACGTCCAAACATACTAGCATCGAGCGTCCGGCCGCAATTTGAAAAACGTCAAATGAGCCCATGAGTAACTACTTTCTTGTGCTGAATCTATCTACTTGCAGTTTAGTAAGCAGAACATCATGACATCAACCGTAAAAAGTATCATAAATAACAAATCCTCTTTTGATATTATTTTTGCAAAGTATAAACTAAGAAATATTTGGATGACATTTTTTTATGCAATAATAGAAGCATGCTGTGCATTTAGAAGCAATAAGAAGGACAGGAAAACAATGCAGCTAATCACATAAAGCATTATTGAGACCCTGCAAGTTTTACATTCTTTGAAAAGGGCTGTGTTGAAAACTTTCCTAGTATTTTTAGCAGCAATTTATTCTTTCAGCTCGGTTATTTCTTAGACCAGTCGTGATACCGTTAGTGCAATGTTCTGACGTCAATGTCTCTTTCATGCAGAAAACTAAAGGGTAAAGTACCATCGATTACACTGGTCAACACTGGTAAATTTGCCCCTTAATTATTAAGTGATTCTGGGTGGACTTCTAGCGCTAATCCAAAAATCACCTCATGCAGTTTTGCTAGGTCAGGTCGATTTTCCCCGAGGGGGCAATTCTTTGGCTCAACCAACAAGTGGAGTTAAACCCTCTCAATTTTTGCGGCTGAAGCCGAAAATTACCTTTATTTTTCAAAACCTTGGGAAAATCAAGATTCCCAAAAGACGGAATTTTTTGGAGCTTTTTTTGAGCCGGAAAAGCGACTGACTTTTCAAGAGAATGCTCTTGAAAAGTCAATTTACAAAAAAGTTGTAGACTTTGGAAGAAAATTAGGGTCATTTTCGGCTTCAGCGGGAAAAATTGAGTGAGGCTACCTCCGTTTGGTGTCTGAGAAAAACAATTTCTCATCCTTTCTGACGCAAAACAATCGGATGGTTTTTACATGGTGTTATACGGGCGGAAAAGAGCACTCGTCCAAAAAAACCTCGATATTAGGAACATAATGAAAACTTTAACAGACATGCCACACTTAGTGTCCTAGGCAATCTTGGTTTTTGAATACGAAAATGACCTACGTTTTTCTTCATACATATTTCCCGGAAAATTGATTTCTCTCCGGGAAAGCTCGATTTTTAGGGAAAATTCCGATTTTTCTGAGGGAGACGATGGACCTGACCAAGCAAAACGGAGGTCATTTTCGGACTCAGCGCTGTAAGTTGATTCTGAAACACTTGATATTCAAGGGGCAAAAAAGTTTTTTTTTTTTTTTTTTTTTTTTTTGTTGACCAGTATTCTGCATCGCGTTTTTCCTCTTGGGCTCTTCTAAATTTACCAACGATGAAGTCCAGCTGTCAATACGCATGATGATTGATGCGAGCTGCTACAGAAATGCCTCATATCCTTAATCACGCGATAACTTTGAAGTCTCAATGACGCCAAAAGTCTGAAGTTGAACAGCGAAAAAAAAGATGTTAGGCCGAAGAGAGAAGAAAAATGATGGTCTACTTCATACGAAAGAATAAGAAATAATTGAAAATAATTTTCTTTTTTTTCGAGGAAACCTGTTCAATTCAATTTCAATCACGCACTCCTATCGTGTGCGTGACGGCACGTGGCGTCACGCAGGCATTCCCCATTCGTTCAGTTCTATCGACGTATTAGTACTATTTCTGATTTATTGGAACGAAGCATCAATTTCACGCAAAATGAGGTCAAGTAGTTTACAATTATCCGAAAAAATATATATTTGCATGCATTAAATGGATTACATTTTGTAATAAGGAACCACTATCTCTGGCTCCTCCATGAAAGCACGTATCTGCATGGGGAAACTAATGGCATATCGACGGTGAAACTACCAAACCACGTATCTCGATTTGCGACGTCGCAGACTTCCTGTCATACTTTATTTTTTAAATGAAAAACTACTTAACATCCAGTCTTGAAAATTTCTGTGATTTTTCCTCTTTGTGCGGAGAAAATTCCGTGAAAATTTCAAGGAATGATATTGATTCGGTCTACTTCAAAAAAATAAAATGTGAGCGTAGATTTTTAAACACCGCAAACGAGATACGTGGTTTGGTAGTTTCACCGTCGATATATGGATTGCATCTTGCAAATAGGAGCCAGAAGCATTGCAATGTTGCTAAGATTATGCAACTTCATCCTTTGCAATGAAACTATTGAAATCCTGGAAAAGTATGAAATTTACCTGGTAATTTTTGTCTTAAATTTACAGGTCTTAGCGAGGGAAAAAGAAACTGTTAATAGATAATCAGATTTTTCTTCCAAGACAAAAGAGGTCGCACAATCTTAACAACATTGCAATGCTCCTGGTTCCTTTTTGCAAAATGCAATCCATATCGACGGTGAAACTACTAAACCACGTATCTCGTTTGCGGTGTTTAAAAATCTCCGCTCACATTTTATTTTTTTGAAGTAGACCAAATCAACATCATTCCTTGAAATTGTCACGGAATTTTCTCCGCACCAAGAGGAAAAATCACAGAAATTTTCAAGACTGGATGTTAAGTAGTTTTTCATTTAAAAAATAAAGTATGACAGGAAGTCTGCGACGTCGCAAACCGAGATACGTGGTTTGGTAGTTTCACCGTCGATATGTTGTATCTAAAATGAGTCAGAAAAAGTGGCTCCTCTAAAGCAATTGTGTTTTGTTAAAGGAAATTTGGCAACGGCTGAAGGTTCATACGGCGTTCTTCCTTATTAGCATGACCGTATTGGAATAAGAGGGACTGAACTGAAACCGACTAAAGTATCCTCCAATAAATGGGCTATGCGGATTCAAAGAAAGGTTAGGATTGTCTGCACGTTGCAATCGAAAGTTTTCTCAATTCGACTCGGGACTTGCGAAGGTGAATTACGACGGATTCAGCCGTCCCGTTTCACCCACGCGCCAAGTTTTGATGAGGCGCTTGGATTGTTTAAGCATTCATCGCTTCATCAATCATCGATGCCACTTGATGAATAAAGTTCTCCAAAAACTTCGTTATGTGAGTCTCTGCGTATCGAAGATGGAGGAAATAAAGTCATTAGCGTAGATTTTCTCCAGGTCATTGGAACTGTATTTCGCGAGTCCAGAACTGGATAACCATTTCGAATTCGGTTTTGTAAAATCTCATCGTAACACTATTTTTAAGACTATTTAACTGTGGCCCACTCGCCTACTTTGCGTATTTTTCCTACGCCTACGTTTACGAACGTAAAAACTAATACTGGAAGCTAAGCTGGATTCATGAGATGAAGCACAAGTTCTTGTCTGCAGGACGCCTTCATTTTTAAAGGTATGCTACGAAGCATCTTACGGGCACCATTGGTTATCTACTTAAATAATTGTAGGGGCATCTTACGAGATTTTTCAAGTCGCATCTCGCATACCGCTACGGTTTAAAGGGTTTTCAAGTTTTAATAAGCGACACACATATCATTTTGAAGTTTGATATTTTTTATCATAAGTATCTGAAGTTATTCGTTGTAATGCACATAATTCCGTATAATGAAGGAATGAATCCGAACAAATTACCGGCGNGGGGGGGGGGGGGGGGGGAAGAGCAGCAGTGATCGCGATAAATAGTGATTGTACCGATTGGTTATCGCGATTATATCAATGGCAATGTTTCGAGATATAATCACATTAAAAATTGCGATTTATGACGATTAAATCGCTACTTATCGCATTTTTTGGTTCGAGAAAATCGTGATCAATTTTTGTCGATAAAATCAAGATTAAATCGCCATTTATCGCAATCAATTGCCAGGCGATATAAGCGCGATTTTACCGCGATAAGATCGAGGATAATCGCTCAAATGTTGATGATCCTGGCGATTTTATCGGCGATAAAATCGCAAATATATGGCGATTTTTCCGTTTAGAAATGCTACTTGGGGAGCGTCATGAAGTGCATCATAATTTTGTGGGAAAATAGTATTTTTTACCTGTTGAGTCGATTCAGTTAACTCGGGAGACTGTTTCGAATAGGAACCATCCCGCGTCAAAGAACGCTGAGGAGCGACCAGCCCAAGTGTGCTGAAAAACAGCAACAGTAGATACTCTGCAACAGAAAAAATTGAAGTTGAAGTCCCATATGCCATAGGGAGGATGCATCATTGTTGGAGGGATATATAATGTAAAGAGTGAATTGTTCTCTCCGTGTGTGAATTTCAAAGAAAATAAGCATCGAAAGTCAATTTTTGCTCCCTTTAAGGGATGCAGAGAATTTTTTTTTCCAGGTTATAAATGGACCGAGTTTAACAGAAAGGAACCAAGCCACATCAGCTATTGCCAAGTTTTACTGGGCAATTACATTTTTTACGAGAGAATGTTTTTTCGGATTTCTTTGAAACTTTTAAGGAATTTGCTTCGTACCATGGAGAATTTTCACCGAAATTTGCAAGAAAATCCGCACCACCGTTTTCATGTAAAAAATTAAAGTGCCCAATTAAATTTGGCAATAGCTGATGTGGCTTGGTTCCTTTCTGTTTAACGAAGTCCAAATTACCGATAAAGATGTGGGCTTTGGAGGATACGAAGTCTAGGATCCGGAAAATGGTTAAAATTACTTTTTTAAAAATCATCACTTTCACTTAATATATTTTATGGCATAGTTTTAGACATCAAATATATTAAGTGAAAGTGCTGAGTTTTAAAAAAGTAATTTTAAACATTTTACATGAAGCTTTCACTATTTGTTCAAAGTGTTTAAAAATTTAGGATCCGTATCTTTTTAGCGTATCGTCGCTTCTCTGATGAAAGGACGTATCTCGATTTCCACATGAGCTCTGTGAGCTCCGCAGTAGCGTGACGTGCTTTGCGATATATCGATTGATCTGCCATTTAAACCTATGGAAAAGGGTCGACAAACAGGGTGTTCGCAACGAACACCTTAATAATCGATTCTTTACCGTAGCTTCAAATGGCGAAGTATCGATAATCGATCATTCACGTCTCGCCACTAGTGCTCCGTATAACTCCATGCTCTTCGGACCCTGGTAAAAATTGGCAGTAGAATCTGTGTTCCAAAATACCATAGACCTACAGCCGGCTGTAAAATTTCCAATAGCTTCTATAGGCGGCAACACAATGGGCCTGTTGCAAACTTTTGCTAGAGCAAAAATAAGAGTTGTTTCTTGTAGATAATGCCTCAAAAATCATGATGAGCGCATCGGCAAAGTCTGAAATGCACTCATAACTTCACAATCTGCGTAAGAAATTTGCGGTTTTTTAAGCTTCCCGCTTCAAAAACGATACTACGGCACAGGTGAACATTTTGTTAGAGGAGTCGCTCCATCGTCGGCGATATTCATCATGGCCGACGCTTGCGCGCAGTTCCGCGTGTAATTCGAGGAGAGTTCAAGGTCAATCAATTCGGGCGTGGAAAATATGAACGTTAACACACCGATTGTTATCTGGTTTAATCCAGTTCAGGTGTTATCTCGTCCCATCAAACGTGTTTTGGCGGATTGGCGTCGGCCATGATGATTATTGCCGACGATGGAACGACTCCTCTTACAAAATGTTCACCTGTGCCGTAGTATCGTTTTTGAAGCGGGAAGCTCAAAAAACCGCAAATTTCTTACGCAGACTGTGAAGTTATGAGTGCATTTCAGACTTTGCCGATGCGCTCATCGTGATTTTTGAGGCATTATCTATAAGAAACAACTCTTATTTTTGCTCTAGCAAAAGTTTGCAACAGGCCCATTTCTTGTAGCCTTTTATAGCCAATGGCGATTAAGCAACAGCCTGGCGATAAAGTATATGCTAAACGCTACTAATTACGGATGCTAGGACTTAGTGAGTTTTTGGACTTCCGCTCTCTTTTTGGGCCGCAGTATCTTGATTTAATTTGCGAGGAAAGCTCCGTACTTTTGAAGGATGCCTGCCATTCCTAATATGTTGGAGCGCTTTCAATTTCGTATGATACTGTTTTGCAATACCTCTGGTGTGAAATAATTGCTTCAATCGCCGCGATACGCTGCGGCGGCGTGGCGGGCGGGCAGCCAGCGCTGAACGCGCATTGGCGCCTACAAACCTAACAGGGATACTTCACGCATTGCGCAATGCGTGAAGTATCCCTGTTGGGTTTGTAGGCGCCAGTGCGCCGCCGCTCTGCTTTGTGCTAGGCTCCAATATTTAATCTCGCGGAGTCAGCGTTTTCCAACTCATGACTTTGAAATGTTTGCACACTCTGTATGGATTATTCTCATTTTAATTGATGAAAAAAAACATGTAGTAAAGGAAAATATATTGTGCATTTTGTAAATATTAAGGAAATTCCGTACAAACTGAAGGATTTACAAAGTACAAGAATTTCTACACAATTTCTCATAGCCTTTTATAGCCGATGGCAAAAAAGGAACAGTCAGGCGATTTAGTGTAAAGCCCGGCGATAGGAACTATAGCCCGGCTGTATAATTTTTTATCGCTTCGTGTAGCCCGGTTGTAAGATTTTTTCCACTTTCTACAGCCAGCTATATGATTTTCTATCGCCCTCTTCAGTCGGCTATAAGATCTCCTATGGTATTTTGAAACGAAGCTCCTATCGCCAATTTTTACCAGGGGAGCTCATGTGGCAATGAAGATACGCTTTTGCGTCAGAGGAGATACGAGATTTTTAATAAAATTTTAGCCGTAGATTGAAGATTCCAGGCAAACTTTGCGGAATAGTAATCATTCCGTATAATGACTTATGGCAGATCCATTAAATTGACAACATTGTTTTTCTCCTTTTAAAGCTATGGAAATGTATCGATTCTTGGAGGGACCAGGTGCTCACACAAGAATCGATTATTTTACATAGGCTTAAATTGAGGGAATACGAGGTTGCCGAATTGCTGGAGCCGCCTCTGTACTTTACGGATTTTAAGTCGATACATATATTGAGGTCTGAAAATCGCAGCCTTGTGAAGTAGCATTCTGAGTACCTTACGAAGAGGCCGGGGGTAATTAGGTTAGGAAGTTCCGGAATAATTTATGTATCATCAATTTGTGTTTCGACAAGTCTGCAATGAAATTAAGAAAAGTGGAGAGTAATTTAATATTGGATCACGTTCAATCATTCAGTGTGTTCCATTTTATCGATTGAAAAATGACCTTCTTTATTAAAATATTTATTTGTTTCGTATCTTTGTTAAGCCGTTGAAAATTAATTGAAATCTGTTGAACGCCCCATAGTCATCGTTGTATAAAATGCGATGGAGGGAAAATGCGGCTACTTGTTTACTTTTGCTCACACCTAAGTTTACCCCACGCCTTACTTCGAAGGAAAGCGTCGGAAAAGCACGGATCTCAAAGAAGACGCAGGCTCGAGAAATTTCTGGATAGGTAATGGGTGTCGGAAAATTATTCGAGGTTTCAAATAATTTCACCTGATCCTTAAAATAACCGGCTCGCGCCCGTTCACGACATTTTAATATTGCCAGATCCTTCAAAAACTGAAAAGACCTACACTGGAAAAAAAGCACATTGGATCTAGAGTCCAGACTCTTGAAAACATTGACAAGAAAAAATACTCTTGATTCAATCAGATTTTAAGTTTAATCAAAAGGAAATCCACTCAAATTAAGAGTTGGTTCTTGATTTAAACAAAAATCCGATTGAATCAAGAGTATTTTTTCTTGTCGATGTTTTTAAGAGTCTGGACTCTAGGTCCAATGTTTTTTTTTTTTTTTTTTTTTTTTTTTTTTTTTTTTTTTTTTTTTTTTTTTTTNTTTTTTTTTTTTTTTTTCTCCAGTTTAACAATTTTGAAGGCCTTGATGGACTCATTTTCAATCTCAATTTGGAAAGCCTTGATTAAAAGCGCGCATGTCATGGGACATGAGATATGATAGACCCTCCGCAGCCCGTGACAAGCTATACATTAAAAAAACACAATTTAAAAAGCGGGTAACAAGGCTAAAATTTCACGAATAGAGCCAAAAACGTTTCGGCTGAAAACTCAGCCATCCTCACTTGGATGGAAAAGAAGAAAAAAAAGAGAGAGAGAAAAAAAAAAAAAAAAAAAAAAATCTGTAAAAAATCTAAAATAGTACCTGACTGTACCTTTCAAAGCGAGAATGTTGTCATGCCATGGGACACGGCAGTTGAGTCGTGATGGATTCATTCCCAATTTTGAGAGCCGTGATTGCAATCTCGCATGGCGTGGGCCAGTTGAGTCACGATGGACTCATTCCCTCTGATAACAGCGTTTGCGTTGACGTTGCGGTCCAGAGGTCATTTTTACCATCAGAAAAAGTTCAAAAGCTTGAAATTCCCCTTAAATCATCGATCCTGTGGTTTGCGTCATAGGTCCTATTTTTATATGCTCTCAGAGACGGAGTGCGTTACCAGCGGAGGTGCATTACCAACTTAGAAAAAGCGGAATCTACCGGCGAAGCAAAAAATATCACCCCCTCTTCTTAATTTTTTCGCGTAAGGATGATGAGATTTTTAATAACTACATTTTTTTCTCTAAGTGTGCATTTTATGCCATCTGCATTACTTACGTAAATATTTTACGTGGAAACACTGATGAGTTTTCCAACCTGCGTGACTCACCCCCCTTTTTTCTCAATTCCAAATAATGAATAAAAAATGAAACTGTGTCAGGCGGAAAGACATCTCCGAACAGAGTTGCATATATATATAGTTAGTTAGTTAGTTAATTTTATTTAACGACGATCAGCGTCTAGGCTATTTACGTCGGGGACTAGGCAATTTTAAATTTTTAAATTTAGTTTCTTGAAGAGTTTTAAAATTTCTGTTACTACCATTGGACTACCTGAACACAAAGGGTGCATATTAAGAGGGAGGGAACTTCGAATTTTGATACGTGTGGCATAGGTTTTAGGGCAAGAAAGTAAAATATGGTCGATTGTAAGGGGGGAGTGTTGACAAAGAGAGCATAAAGGA
>NW_017547257.1:940627-1032073 GCF_001854935.1 Bemisia tabaci
AAACTCCGGCCGTGAAAGCCGTACTCACGGGCTATATCGTCACCTTCCGGCCAAAGTATCACAAGTACCATGCGACGTTTAAAAATTCTCGCCGCCATTTTATGGAAAAAAAACTCCGGCCGTGAAAGCCGTACTTACGGGCTATATCGTCACCTTCCGGCCAAAGTATCACAAGCACCATGCGACGTTCAAAAATTTTCACCGCCATTTCATTTTTTACAGAGAAATTGTTCAACGAAGCTGGCCGAAAATGTCACTGAATTTTCTTTGTGCTGCCGATAGAATTCAGTGCAATTTTCATAAAAATTCAACCAACAATTTATGTGTAAAGAAATAAATTGGCGGCCGAAATTTTGAAACGTCACACGACACTTTTGATACTTCGACCGGAAGGTGACGATATAGACTTACCGTCTGTTCCGGGCTCAGAGGCCGAAAGTTCCGGGCGTAGTATCTGGAACTTTCGGTCTCTGAGTCCGGAACGGACGGTATGTCTATATAGCCGGTAACTTTTTGGCGCGTATACGTATTGGCGCGTATACGTAGTATACCGCCTTTGCGATCGTTTCGACCCCCCCCCCCACAATAACCGAGTCCCCTAGTTCCTTACCGAAAAGTGACTACCGCGAACTTCTGAGATTTTCCAAAGCGTGTAAAAAGTTTACTAATCCGTCAATAATAATGATTAAAATTTGTCTCTCATTCTGGGGCTCGCTAGTTTATGTGTAATGAATACCAAGAGTCTACGTTTCTTGGTTTTTTTTAAAAAAACCTTAGAATGGGGCGCGCTGATTTAAAATATGCATATATAAGCGGAAGCAAGCGAACTGATTCGAGGATGGCTGACCAGTTCGGCACTCCTTGAATGAGAATTTCACTCACTCCGTTTTGTTCACAACGTTGCTTTGACATATCTCCACAACACTGTTATCCTTTTCAAAAGTTGGTACTCCTTGCTCTGATAGCCGGGGCCACCAGGATAGTGGTAAGTGCAATCTGTGATGAGCCTCGAGACTCATTAGACCATTTGCTAAACGTGGCTCATACAGGAGTCCACTAAGCCCTCTCGTCCCCACGCTCCTGATCACTGCGTCGGCGTCACGAAGAACAATGGGCCTTGGGTCCCAACGCGGCCGATACCCGTACCCCAATTACTCACGCTTCATTAACCATTTCACCGTCACGCTAGGATTCATCCAATTTTCAAAAAAAATTGTTTCGCATGTATTTAGCAATTTTTTCCTTACTCTCCGTTAAAACACAAATAAAAAGAGACCTCATTCATAAAAATCGGCCGAATAGAAGAGAAGTTACAGTAATCGAAATCCGAAGAAATCAACAAAACCTCGACTCCTCGATACGAAAAATAAAATGAAGGGGAAAAAAAGAAAGTATAAATTACAATTAAATATAATTGACCTCAAAATTTGACAAACAATTCATTTATATACCTAACGCTGAAAAAACTGGGAGAAATTACAAAAAATTTGCCTCTTGCAAGGGGCTTCTTTGTAAGAATTTTGACCTGAAGACAACGGTCGAATAACAGCAGTACTCCATACAATACACGGTGTGCCTGAACGAGTTAAACATTTTTCATACGTCCAAATCGAAAAATCTTTATATTTTTAACTACAATGTTTCTTGAATCGTTTAAGCAAAAAAAAAAAAAAAAAAAATTCCGTCGAGATTCTGGAACGCAAAGGCGCTTTAAAAGTATTCTGGGGCTATAATAGCTAAATCACCGGTAGTAAATTCGTTATATTATTAAAAAGAAATTGACTCCATAGTTTAATTCCTTAGTTTCTTGAATACGATTATTTTAAGCACTTAAACATTTATACCACCAATTTTAGCCATGGGGTGATTTCCTGAGAGCCGATAATATCACGAATTTCTCATAGAACCCCTCAACAGTGGCTTGCTTTTTTGGCAGCCGATTCGGCCATCGAACCGGAGTTTAAATGGAAGCTGATAATAACCCAAAGCTCTGAGAAAAATTTTGAGATGAGTATAAGAACGGTTTGTTGTAAGTAGCGAGGAGAGGCGGGCAAAGCGGCTAAAATCCTATCTAATTTTTACAGTTTTTCTGTTGAATTAATGTTGCCGCGGGCTTCTGACTGTCCACACATAGTTCTGTTCAGCATATCGATACATAAGTATTTACATTTTACATACGTAGAATCTAATTTTCACGTCGGGGAGTTGACATATTTTGATTTTTTCGATTTTATACGGAAAATTGATGGTTTTTCGGGATTGAAATTATTATTGTTTCATGAAAAATAAATGCACCCAAAATGACTATAGCATATTGATTCTTACACATTTGCACTCACAAAATTGGTTGGTAAATTCAACGAGTGGGTGCATCGACCTGGTATATCAAGTTTCTGCAATTTTTTACGGCAAATCAGTAGATTTTCGGGATGTAGATTGCTTACTTTCAATTCATGAATGAATAAAGCAACGACATGGTTGAACTTCTTTGCATGGAAAGACGTTTAAAATAACAAAATCAAGACGTATTTAATGCAATTGCATTTATATCGAGTCAATTTCTTTTCAATAATATAACGGGATTTTTACTACCGGTGATTTGGGTATTTTAGCCCCAAAATACCTTTAAATCGACTTTATCTTCTAGGAGTTCGACAGAATTTTTCCTTTCTTCGCTTAAATTATTCCGTAGCACTTTTCTTCAAGAATCTGATAAGATTTTGCTTGAGGCAGATCAAAAAACTTAAATTCGATCGAATAGCTTTCTACTTTCACAATACACGGTCTCGTCAAGGTGCGTCTTTGACCTCGCAGTGTTGGATCGTGAATTCTCTTTTTATGCTGTTTGCCTATTTTGAAATCTCTGTAAATGAAAACTAAAGGGGTTGATATGTGCGAGTTAATGACGCGCCTTATCAACACATTGTGTTGGAGTTCACTGCTTGTTTTTCAGTGCACACGAGAACACAATTTTCAACATAACCTTTAGAAATATCTTTGGTTGGATCAACAGGGATTCTTGTTAAATATGCAAAAACAAGTAATTTACCGCTGAAAAACAGGTTTTACCCTTGTTTTAAAAGTATTTCTGTCAGTTCTATGAGAGATGCACAGTCGGATGGTTGCTTCAATAGGTTTGCGGCTCACTCTAGGAGAATTCATACTGCGGCTTATTTCAACGTGAACATTTTTTCAGTGTAAGCATCTGCCGCAGCGAAACTTTATAGTAAATAGTGCTAATCAGTTTATTTTCATGTTAAGAAACTCGAGTAAAGGGTTTCGCACTCTCAACGCGATCAGAATATAATTGAGTATCAGCATAGTATTATAGGTGCGATTTTATCCGGAGCAGAAAATGAATAGGTACTATTACTCTATATAAAGCTGCTGTTCCCACTCACTATGCCCCCCCTAGATAAAAATTGGCCGAAGCGATTTCCTTTAAAATTGGTACACGCTCAGCTATTGTAATGAGGAGTTGATTAAAATTATTCCCACTCAAATCCGCTGCTTAGGACGCCCGCAAGAGCGAAAAGTTGTTTCTCCATATAGTGTTACATTGGAGATACGCGGTTGTTTACGCGCATCGCGCCGAACAGGTTCAATCCTGTTGCGTGACGTCACTGCCGTATAGACGAAATATAAGGTTTTAGGCGGTATTTTTCAACGGAATTTTGAGGAAATTGGTCAGCGGGGGTACTTTTCGACGGGAAACTCGAATTTTTGGTCAGATTTTCAAAATTTCAAAATCCAAGATGGCGGCCGTGGCCTAAAATGCTAAGTCGGCTCCTGTTCGATCGATTTTCGTGAAATTCGGTATCCGGGGGTATATTTTGACGGGAAACTAGAATGTTTGGTCAGATTTTCAAAATTCAAAAATTCAAGATGGCGGCCGTGGTCTAAAATGCTACATCGCTTCCTGATATCGATCGATTTTTGTGAAACTTTATATTAGGAGGTGTATTTCGACGGGAAATTAGAATTTTAGGTCCGATTTTCAAAATTCAATAATCAAAAATGGCGATCGTGGTCTAAAATGCTACATCGCTTCCTGATATCGATCGATTTTTGTGAAACTCGGTAATAGGAGGTGTATTTCGACGGGAAATTAGAATTTTAGGTCCGATTTTCAAAATTCAAAAATCAAAAATGGCGATCGTGGTCTAAGTTGTTATCTTGGCTTCCGCGCGATCCATCGATTTTTGTGAAATTCGTTATTAGGAGGTGTATTTTGACGGAAAACTCGCATTTTTGGTCAGATTTTCAACATTTCCAAATCCAAGATGGCGGCCCCGCAGGAAAACGCGGTCCGGACTCCTAGAACATCAATTTCTGTAAAACTTGGTGAAAAAGAAGATTAAGACATAGATGTTGTCTCCTCATCAATGTTAAAAACTGTGCGGGGCGGTGGCGGCTCGCGGAGCGAGTCGCAAGTTCGTCGCGAAGCGTAGAACTGGGGTCCAGGGGCACTCCCCGGCTAGACGTGTCAGCTCGCAAAGCGAGCTAATCACGACTAGTTAAGTGATAAAGGCATAGTACAGTTAAGGGAAAATATTAATATCAACAGGGCGATAATTTTGCTTTGGGAAGATGAAAATTGCAGAAGTCGGAAGAAAAAATGAGTGGAGATAGAATTACGAAGTATAAGAATTTGATAATTTTGTTTTAGTCAAAGGTTTTCACGAACCTTTTTGCCATGAAAAATTGCTTTAATCAAGGTTTCCACGAACCTTTTAGCCGTGACAAATCATGCCATTTCAGTTCATATCGTTCAATATCAAGCACGTGCTTAGTTCATGTCATCATAACTTTTTTGCAGCTTTCAAATTTTTTTCAGCGGTGTTACGATCCTTTTAATTTCAAACGGAGGTATTTTTTTTTAGAATGTATGTGGAGCATGGCTCTCGTCACCGCATAACTTATCTCTTTAAACGTTTCAAAATCGTTTTTGAAATGTTTCAGTTTTCCCCCATTCAAGGGAAATTTCTTTGAAACATTTTATTTGTTTTAAAATATTAGATATTGTTACGATATTGTATAAGCGTCTTGCGAACACCCATGACTGAATTTAAAATTAGCGTAAAAAGCGTTCACGTGAATGAAACAACAATTCGTGTATCATGAGGTTGTGGGGTATCATGCGAAAATGAAGGCGAAATATTGGTGTATCGCCGCACCAGCTACCTGTTTGGCCTGTTGTGCACCTTATGCACTTATTACGCATTCGGGTTTCCTTCTTAATTGTTTAAGTGACCCAGCTTATCTATGGCAGGTTGTATTGCTGTCACTGCAATATGAAGCAGTGCTTCATGTTTAACTTCATATTTAAATCATAAATTAAAATTTAAATTTAAATTCATATTTAACTGTCAGGTTCCTACAAATTGAACACAAGTATTTTATGTTTTTTCTCGGCGTATAAATTTATTTTTTTGCACAAAAGAATATTTGATAAAACAAGAGTAACCGACTGATGAGTATATTTCTGTTTCTGAGCCTTCACGTATTTAATGATATATATGACGATGCATTTCTGACGCATTAAAATCCTGAATGTGTTCCTTAATGTATCGTGAGAAATTATCTCATTGATATACCATTTGCGATTTTGATTACGTCCTTTTTTAATACAACCGTAAGTGCGGCTAATACTCGATTACCAAGCAGTATCTAAAGTGGATCACGGTGCAGCGATCTTTTTCTTTGAGTGTGTTACGTCCATATCCAACTTTTTTCTGACGCACATATATTGTATGTATTATAAGATAATATGGTTGGTTTGTTGGTACGTTTATTTGGTGCTTTAAACATCTAAGCCATTAACACCTTAGATGAGAGATGATATTAAGATAGTATGTATGTCATCGTAATTAATGAAATATGATATATTTTCATTACTCTACCGATTATTCTTAGATACCCTTCTTGAAGTTGAAGTTGAAGTTGCCTATTCCTTCAACTCTCTTCTGTTCCTTTTTCCCCCACAGCTTATTATTTCCTCCTGACCGAGGGATAGATCGTCGTCTTCGCCGCACGGTATGGAAACCCTCCGTCTCGCTAAGTAAAGTTTGTGGAAATAAGATAAGTTTACTACTCATCTTTAATGCGTTTGGTCTTGCTTCTGGAGAAGCTCACGATAGCAAATATCGGAGAATGAAAAATGTCAATGTTACAGCATTACAGCAGTTTCAGAACGGTACTTGAAGATAACTTCTGAATGTTGAATGGTTTGTCGGTTTCTCACGGACTTGTGCAGCGGAAAACGAAGCCATGGGATCCGCGTCTAAGTTGAGGAAGACACCCCCACAGTTGCCATATTTCACCCCGAAAGCTTGAGGTAAGCGCTAGAGCTTTTAGGGTATCTAATAACTCATTAAAATTATTATTCGCTACAAATTTGGTCATTAAACTATACCATTAAAATCTAATCACACCTCCAACCTCCAAAAAATTCCAGAGAGGCAATCAAGGAAAAATTTTCAGCTTATGGATTTTAAAGATGATTTCTGTTCGTTTTTTATATGGTCATGCAAATGAGTTATTATTGAATATTATGGTTGGCTTGCACTATTCCGTAATTTTATTAGGGTCGGAGATCCATTGGAAACTATGAACCGGCTCTGATTTTCGCAAGGCATTCATTCAGAATCCATTTTGGCACTAACTTCAAATCGACGGTGCAAGTCGGCAATCACATAACTCGTTTGCGGTGTCTGAAAATCTCCGCAACTATGTTATTTTTTTCAAGGAGAACAAATGGACATGTTTCCTTGAAGTTTTTGCAGAATTTTCATCGCACATAGATGAAAAATCACGGAAGTTTTAAAGAATTACCGTTGAGTAGTTTTCCGTTTAAAAAATAAAGTATGACAGGAAGTCTGCGACGTCGCAAACCGAGTTATGTGATTGCCGACTTTCACCGTCGAAATGTTTTCTATACAAGTAGATGGAGTCCATTGAATTTCAATTCAGAAAACTTTTCCAATGTAAGAAGTAAATATGACGATTCCTCTAAAGCAGTACAAAAGTTTTAATAATTTAAATCCAAGAAAAGAAACCAAATTTTTCGCAGATATGTGATGCCGTGGAATCGGCTGTTTCAGATTGTCCATAGTTATACAGCTCTACCATTCAACAATAAATACTAATTCCTATGGGACATCATTATATGTAGAACCGACATGAATGCGTTTACGTAGTGCTGTGCTGGTTGAATGACATTGATGGCTGTAATCTCGTTTCTCCATTCTGGTGTTTTATAATTCCGGCTCCTAATTCATTTGCTACGGAGAATCAAGCCAAAACAGCTTGAAATTTTGACAGAATATTCTGCCATTGGAGAAGAAAAAAACAAAAAAGATTTCAAGAAGTTACGTTGACTAGTTTTCCAAAGAAAACATTCAGTATGACAGGGAGTCTGCAACGTCGCAAACGGAGATACGTGGTTTCGCACTTTCGCCGTCAATATGATGAATTTTCCTCGCGCGCTTTTCAATTTTCCGCATGAAACAGAATATTTTCCAATAAATAATCAATGATTAAAAAATCTAGGTACAAGCCAAAATAAATAATATACCTAATATAGTATTTCAAACTACACTGAAAAAAAGTATGGTAACATCTACTATATATAAGTCAACTTCATTTTTTACACAGTGACACATTTAGTGAAAATAAATAGAATTATAGTGGTATTCACCAGAACTCTGGTGATACATTTCATAATATGGTACCATGCTACCATAGAGTCTTGTGTTTATTACCATACTCGTATAACTGTGTCTAAGTATGATAAAATATACCATATTTCTTTTCAGTGTATATGTAGATGAGAAAAATACAACTTACAAAAAACAAAGCAGGCGTTTCGACCTACTACCTAGGAATTTTTAACCATTGATTATGTCTATATAGCTTAGCCTGCCAAATCTGGCCTTAAAATGTACTTTCCAATAACATTTGACAACAATACTCTATGGTGGAGCAACAAGTTTCTGTAGAGCTTCAAGTTTAGAATCCCGCTTCCGTTTTCACGACATTATTCGCAATCAGCATTCGCGCCCGCGCTTGGGGTTGTTTCCGGGGACGCATTATGAATCTCAGTTGCGATTAATCGCCCGTGTCCAAACTCAATACACTTCAATCAGAAATACTGCCCACTCCGAAAGCATTCTCACAGAGAATTTTCGACGTCGAAATGGTGTCCGACGAGACTCAAATGCTTATCAATGGATCGTATTCGATTGTAGTTTGATGTATCGTTTGGTTCAAAACAATAGAACGTAACCTCAAACAAAAATTTTAGGACTAAAATTGGAAAAGCTGAAAATGAGAAAATTCCTTATAATTTCAGTTTTCACTGCCATTTGGTAGGTACTCAAAGTAATGATAAATCTATCATAAAAGACCCGTTCCCTCAGGTTTCTAAATTGACTATTTTCTTCTTTATTTTCATCAACAAAAAAAAAAAATTAAACATCGTCCAAATTTTTGAATCCCTACAAATGAGATCAGAAGCTTACTGGCTCCTCGAAGCGGCCGAAGAAAATTATCCTGAAAACATACAGGATTGCAAAATCTCTGCGGATTGCGAGCTCGCGGTGTGCACTGTTCGGAAAGTGTGTACACCGGGGTAGGATCAATACCAAGAAAATACGTCTTATCAACGACTTGAGCGCGCACCGTGGTACACGCGCAATGCAAGAAGTATCCTGCAGACTTGTAAGGCGCTATATCATGCGTGGCGCGCACCGTGCTGATCGCGCAATGCATGAATAGTCCAGGCGCCTGGTAGCTAAAAATGAGGCTACCTGGAATTTTGGGTACACAGCGATTTTTTTGGCTTACTTTATGTTTTTTGGGTCGCTGAATCCGAATCTGAAGTTTCCGCACGCGTATCTGGTGAGCGTTTTCCGCTATTTTGAAAAAATGGCCTAGAAAGGCCTTTTTTTGCGGTTTTTTTTATATAGCGGCTACGGATGAGGAAAAGTCCCGGATTTAGCTAATGTTTTGAATAGCTGACAAAATTTGGAAGAAAATGGTATATGAATATGCTAGGTTTGCTCAAAAATTGAGGAACCTCGGATTTCGGAACTTTAGAACGCTTCGGAACTTGGCTGACCGCGGCGAGCCGGATAGCGCGTTGACGGGTGCGCCGCGAAAACGTGAATAGGCGCGATGTTCACGATGCTGTATCTTCCTCAATTTTTAAGCAAACCTAACATATGTATACACCATTTTCTTCCAAATTATGTCAGCTATTCAAAACATTAGCTAAATCCGGGACTTTTCCTCATTCGTAGCCGCTATATCAAAAAAACCGCAAAAAAAGGCCTTTTTAGGCCATTTTTTCAAAATAGCGGAAAATGCTCACCAGATACGCGTGCGGAAACTTCAGATTCGGATTCAGCGACCCAAAAAACATAAAGTAGGCCAAAAAAATCGCTGTGTACCCAAAATTCCAGGTAGACTTACCAGGCGCCTGGACTAGAAGTATTATGAGGTCTTGTAAGACGCTACCGTTCCCTCAGGTTTCTAAATTGACTTTTGAGGCTATGTTTACATTATGAACCAATCGATGTCGATACAATCCGTTGATACAATCTCACCAGTTTTATGTATCGAATTCGATCTTTGGTAAAACCTCTAAATGACGGATTTCGATTGCGGTGATTGAAAATTTTCGTTCATACTGCCCGACTGTCTTGCGTGAGATTCTCAGCAAAAATCGTTTAAAGGACCAAAAAACAAAACAAAAATTCAAACGAAGCTATAGCCTCACCTCTCGGCCGAGGTATCACAAGCGTCATGCGACGTTTCAAAATTTCCGCCGCCATTTTATTTGTTTACAGAGAACTTGTTGGTTGAATGCGTTTGAAAATTTCACTGAATCATATCGGCAGCACAAAGGAGGTGCATTGAAATTTTCGTACAACTCCGTTGAACAATTTCTCTGTAAATGACCGGTAGGTGATGGTATGTGCAAAAAGATGATCAGGCCTACTTCAGAAAATTGAAATATAACTAGAGATTTTCAACGTCGAAAACTGATATTAGTGGTTTGGTGCCTTCCGTTCGTTGGTACCTTCACACTTCATTTTACACCACGATGTAAAATTATCTGTGAGGGTGGTAGTCAGGTCTCGCAAGACACAGTTATTTTGACATCCAAAATCATCATTTTTCCGGTGCATTCTTCACTCAGATTTTTCAACAAATGGGGGAGAGGTGAACATTATGCTATTGATCCTCTGTCAGACGCGATCAAAATTCCGCGGATAATGCATAGTCTATATTTTGTGATACTATAAGTGATATTCCCTCATTATCAATAGTGATATGAGCTTTTGAATTATTCCTAAAGTTCAATATTGCCGGAAAGCTTTAATGGGGGTTTTCTCAAATTTCCCGTGTTTCATTATGTAATTTTGAGTCGCAATCAAAGGGTAAATACTTGGAATTTTACCCGTGCTCTGTAGGTCACATAATGAAGAATTAATCCCTATAGATTGTGGTATAGTCATTTTCATTTTTTTCTCTCCACCTTAAAGGTCTGACCCCACCTGATGCGAGCTGCTTATTGAAATTGATACACAAACCTATAGACAAAGACGACAAAAGGAAGATGGAGAGATCCAATTGGTGGAAGCGGGTGATTTCAATGAACAAAGGTGATAAATAATAGACTAAGTAATGGAAACCCACGAGAGACCATTTCTTTATTCCATTATTTGACCCTCTATAACAACCACTCGTTTTATCCGAAAGGATCTTTTCACTATCCCTCTGTCTTATTTGCCAACTGAGAGGCTTGTAGGACAAGGCGCATAAATGTTATTTTTGGTATTTCAAGAAATACTTACGTGTTTAAAGTTTTAATAATTACATGGAGCCTCATGGCAGAGGGGAAGTTTAAACTCACTTTTTGATGCTTTAAAGTTGAATTTTCGATGTGAATTTGTCACAGAATATACCTTCAAACTAATTTAAGTCAAGTTCATGAAAGTCCAATTTCTTCAAAAACTGCACTTACGCACCTCGTCCTCTAAGCCCCGCAATTGCTTTGCCCATCAGTTTCAATAATCAAGCTGCAGGTGGAGTTCACCATATAAATATTCGTTCCAAAGACACTTTCTTTCAGTTAATGAAAAAAATACTCCTCTCTACGTTTGAATGAACGTAAATTATGAAACAAATAACCGATGAAGAAGGATTTTTTGGAAATAAATAAATTCGTCATTACGAACCATTTATCATACTCAATGCTTGAAATTTTGTTCTCCAGAATTTGCTTGCCGATTGCATACGAAGCATTTAGATTTCATCTTGCAATACGGAAAATTTTGTTCTTACATAAACCACCTATCTGCATACGGTAACTAATGACACGATGTTGTTTCTACAATGAGCCAGAAATGTAATTTCTAATTGGAAAATTTAAAGATTTTGTTCCATGCAATACCTACTATTAAGCCCAACGAACGTGCACGTCTGCACGCCTAACCATTTTTTGAAAAATTGAACCTCTACGCTCCCCTTCAAGGAAAATCATTAGAAGGGTTGAAAATGATCTATGATTTGTCGTCATATTCGTTGAATTTTTTGTGTCAAACCAAAAAACTGTTAATTTTAAAGAGAAATAATTGTGTGAATTGAAAACTGTAAATACAATATTTCGTATTTTAAAGAAGAAAAAAAGAAGTTTCACGATTTTGAAAACATTGTAATCACGCTGGTTCCTTTTCGCTAAATGCGATCCAAATCATGAACTGATACTCTTGACAGGGGATACTTACGTGAGTCATGAACGGATTATCCGATGTAATTACAGTGAACTTTCAAATGAAGTTTCACGAGCGCTCGTAAAGAGTGGACCAGATTTTGAAATTGTTAATGAGAAACTACGGTAATTTATAATTCTCTTCGAACCTAAATAATTTCCACGTGCAATTTGAATCATCCAAAAGAGGATGAAAAGCCTCTTGGCACCGTCTCAAAAGAAAACGAGGAGCGACAGAGGTTCACCGAGAGTTACAAATGAACTTCCTCAATCTCCTAAATAAAGTTTGTGGAAGTTTCTATAGAATCGATGCCCCTCCGTGAAGAATCATTATTGCCTTTCCTTCATCTTTTCGCCGTATTTTAGTTTTTTTTTTTATTTTATATAATATTATATAATATTATATAATATTATTATTTATATAATAGAATTTTAAGGAGCTGCTCTCCACTAGTTGATGCTACTCGTTCAATTCACGCTTAGGAGGAAGCGAGTTCGGGATTTGGAGTGGCTGTTTTTGAGATAGAACGCTAGAAAAATCCCATATTTTCTCACTAGTTGATGCTACTCGTTCAATTCACGCTTAGGAGGAAGCGAGTTCGGGATTTGGAGTGGCTGTTTTTGAGATAGAACGCTAGAAAAATCCCATATTTTCTCACTAGTTGATGCTAGTTGTTCAATTCACGCTTAGGAGGAAGTGAGTTTGGGATTTGGAGTGCCCTAGTAGCCAAAATATTATTTTTAATACTTATCGAAATAGCAATTTAATATGTATCCAAATAGCTATAAAATAGGGTATAAAATAGCTGAAAATAGATATAAAATATCCTATCTAAATACCCTATTATAGTGTCCTTTTTTTCAACTATAAATACCGTATTTTATAGCTTTCTCTATAGCTATGAAATAGGTATCTGATAGCTATTTAATAGGTATATAACAAGGTGGAGAAATGGTGCTGGTTCCACACCATTTCGCGGGGAAACAAAGCCAAGAAATACCAAAAATTAAAAATTCTCCACCTTGTTATATACAGTTTTGGGCCGCTTCTTAGTGTTTAATTTTTTCATTTAATAGGTATATTGAAACCTATTAAAAAGGTATTTTACTTTTGAAAGAGAACCAAAATTGAGACCTTGAAAATCATAAGGTGGTAAGTGCATTGATACGTTGCCAAGATTGTGCAACTGTATACGATAAATGCAGCAAATCAAAACCATGTAGAGGCGAAACATTTTTAGCAAAAATTCCCTGGGCTATGCTTTTTTTTTTTTTTTTTTTTTTTNTGTTTTTTTTTTTTTTTTTTTTTTGCATTGAAGTTTGCAATTCTATATGATTTTGGTTTGCAAAAAATAAAGTTGCTCTATCATAGCAACGTTGCAATGCAATTATCATCTTATGGTTCTCAAGGCTGCAACTAACCAAGGCAGTAAGAAAATTCACTAACATGTTTAAGAAAATACACAATAATTATTGGGTTTCTTAAATTTGAAGGTTGAATGATGCAATTTATTCCACCCATTTGGTGTTTTAAATTATTCACTTTCCCATAAAGTACATGACTTCCCTTAATTTAATAGTCCAAATAAAGTCTTAAAGTCAATAAATACTTTTTGTGAAAATATTGTCCGCAATATTCTTAAATGATGTAAAGGTGCCGGACTTTGTACGGATATTTTCAAAAGATTAGATGCTAACTGGGAACTGGGTATATGTAACCGTAACCCTTGCAACAGGATGAGTGGCTTGAAAGAAGAAAAAACGTATTAAATAGCTATAAAATACATATTCTCAAACGGAAATTTTAAACCAAGATAAATGCGCATGGAATATCTATGAAATAGCTATAAAATATGCTATTTGTACGATACCGTATAAAATAACAAAATAAATAGCTATAAAATAGCCTATCCGGCCGATACCTATTCGATAATCCTATTTTGGCTACTAGGGTGGCTGTTTTGGAGATAGAACGCTAGAAAAATCGCATATTTTCTCATTTTTGAGCACTTCTGGATGAATTCTATTTTTGTTTTGGCCCTTATTTCATCGATCAGGAGCATGAAACGTTTTTTATCTAAGTGTACTCATCCTTTGGTTTATGCAGAGAAAAGATACTGAAAGTCGCGGTGACAGTTTTTGAGTTACTTTCGTGGACGGGTGAATAATTGACAAGTAAGACCGACGGAAAGAAGCACAATATGGAAATATGGCAAGGGAAAGGACGCGCGTTGTTGACGGCGTAGTGATACAACTATTCGTGCTTGATGGATGTCCGTGTTGCATTTGAAAAATTGAAGGCGCGACGGCGTTAGGTGAAATCGCAACGCTTCATTTTCTACTGCCAATAGGGTAGTTCCCAGATCCGAAGAAAAGTTTAAAAAGAGGCCCGAATACATCTCTCCTACTTTCGGCTGTGGTGGCTCTAGAATTGTTTTCTTTTTTTCGGTTTGAAATCTGATTATTATTTTAAAGGATGTATTGGTAGATTTATATCTGTAGCTCTATGTACTGGTATCATATCACTCCCATATAAAAGAGAGTCGGGTCAGTTTGACCTGGCCTGGAATTTCTAGGAGTAGTTGTTGCAAAGAATTCCTTGATTTTTTATTTTTCATTTTACTCAGTTTAATGTCGGATTTTTTTTACGATGTATTTGTAGACCTGCATCTAAAACTAGACACGAAGTAACATTACGTGTAGGAATAGATAAACTCTTAGTAAAACTTAGTATAGGCTCAAACGATTATGATTATATTCATTATTCTAAAGAGGTGGTGAAAAAACGGCCAAAAATGCCTCAACGCATTTTCGAACTGTGAATGCTTGACGCGATAAAGTTGCTCCCGAGATGGCTTAAACCGGTCGCGGTTTTTTTCAGAAACGTAAGGTTGCGACGTTGCCATTTTTTAAAATGAAAACCCTTAAAAATGTATAACTACTCTGCATCTCAACCGATTTCAACGAACCTATTTTTACATGTTTTACACATGCTTTAGCATGCCTCACACATTTATATGTAGGCAGCACTTATTTTATTTCGTTTTGATGTAGAGTGTGCAGCTAGCACCGTTTTCTATACTTTTCAATGGGTTTTGTGCCAAATTTTATTGTACGAGTGTTGTTTTTTCGTTTTTTAAAGTTAAAAAACGGTTAGATTACTGTAAAAAGAAATTAGTCATAATTTAGAAGTTCTGCCTCTTGGTAAAATGTTATAAAATGTTTACAATTAAATTACTGGTTGTAATCAGGGAATTATAACCGCTCAAAGATCACCAATTTTTTCGTGAATTCGTTGTTCTGTATTGAGGTTGCCAACATGACGTTGTCTTGGTGCGATGACGTAGCAAGTGTTATGATTTTTAATAGTATGTGTTAGAACAAGTTTCTGTCATGGCGGCGAAAGAAATATGTGAATATTCTAAACTTTTATACTGCGAAGGATTAATCAATTTAATCAAACATGTAAGTACTTATCTAGTTGTTAATCGAACATTTTTTTCTAAAACTTCCAACTTTGTTTTTTGTATTTCACAGTGGCAGCTTACTTGCACATAATAAAAAATTCTTCTCTACGCGGCTGTCAACCACTGGAGGAAAACAACGCGTAAAAATCGTAGAACAACCATGTTCAAGTAATTAAAGAGATAAATGAATTCAATTACAGACGGGTGCTCAAGGAAAAAGTGTATTTATCTGCGATTACATGTTACACGCCACTCTTCGTGTTTCATTTTATTCTAGGGTTTTTTTTTTTTTTTTTTTTTTTTTTTTTTTTTTTAAGAATATCTCGGAATGATTTCACATAAAATCATCGAACATCTCGGCGCGATATTTTCGTCCGTCCTTTTTTTCATTTTACTAAATCCAGATTAATTTTACGTGGTCCAAGTTTTTGAATCATCGCAATTAAGACACAGATTTCCCCTTTGCTCAATCGTAAAAACCGGTCAAAGAATCAGAAGTGCCTAACTGATTTTAAACACGAGCAAAGAAAAGTTCGACCCGATATTTTCGTTCACTCTATTTTCTTCTTTATTTTCATCAACAAAAAAAATTAAACATCGTCCAAATTTTTGAATCCCTGCAAATGAGATCAGAAGCATACTGGCTCCTCGAAGCGGCCGGAGAAAATTATCCTGAAAACATACAGGATTGCAAAATCTCTGCAATCCTGTGATCCTTGGATTGCGAGCTCGCGGTGTGCACTGTTCGGAAAGTGTGTACACCGGGGTAGGTTCAACACCAAGAAAATACGTCTTTTCAACGACTTGAGCGCGCACCGTGGTACACGCGCAATGCAAGGAGTATCCTGCAGACTTGTGAGGCGCTATATCATGAGTGGCACGCAATGCATGAAGTATCCTGCGGTCTTGTAAGGCGCTACTATGCCTTCCGCGCCGTGCGTGCAAGCCCCGCGCCGCCGGCCGCACTGTGTTTGATGCGATTATTCAAACTTGCAGCGTCAGCGGTTTTCAACTTCTGATTTTGAAGTTTTTGTAAAGTTTGTTGGAATTATTGTCATTTCAAATGATGAACATTACACAAAACCCAACTAATTTTCTTCTCTTGATTAACATATTTTTATAAATAGTTTTTAATTTAAATAAAAGCATGCAAGTGAAGCGACTTTTACGTGTAGATTCCCTCGTTGTTCAGTAATGTAATGGGCGTGATCACTTGGACTACATTTTGCTATTCGAAACTACAATTATTTCTGGCTCACCTGTAAAAAACTCTTGTGTGCATAAGGAAACCAACGGCACAAACGTTGTTCCTAAACGAAGTCAGAAATTGTGGATCCTATAATTGCAAATGAAGTTCATTTGATCATTGAGCCCTTTCAAAGCTGAGGGTATGGATTCGACGAAGCGTAGAGTATAGATTTGATCAAAACGTAAAAATGTGAATTGATCGAAAAACTCGTGAATCGATCGAATCGACACCGGGTTCTTTCATAATTTGTCGGTTGAATCTGTGTCGATCGGTTAACGGCCATCGGTACGGTGGTAAAGATTTAAAAGTTTATTATTGTAACTTTTCCTGCCGATTTTTTCTCTCTTAAATAAAAAGACTTTTCCCTTGGGCACGCTAATGCAACATAGATGTGTTGCATTTAACAACTTGTATAATATTATTATTGGTTTTTAAGTTATACAAATTAAACGTCACTGGTGTCACCAAATTTGAGAAAATATTTAATATGAGTGTTCGACTTATTAAACATTGAGAAAAAGGGGGATATATCACACGCTAATAGTATAATCGGGCATTTGACAAAATGCCTAATGCAAACAGTCCAATAGTCTAACTTTGATCGAAATTCTGATTCTCTGCCTTATTTTAGACATAATTCATTACTCCTTTAAAAAGTAATTTTTTGAAAAAATGTGCATCATACAATAATGTTTTAAACGTGTTGATGTTTAGCTCGTGAACGAACATTTATTTTAAAATTTTCAGCATGACATAAAAAAAAATTGTTCTCAATATTTTAAATTTAAAATGTTTGAGAAGCATTTGAAAAGCAAAGAACAGGGAGAGTTCATGGAAATGATGAGTTATTTGTCTCAAAATATTGAAAACTCGTGAGCTTTAAATTTACAAAATTTCATGAACGTTCCAAATTTGACTATCTACTTAGGCATTTCATCAAATGCCTGATTCGACTGATTGCTCGTGACACATAGATTTATAATAAGTGATGAAGAGGTGAAGTAGGTACTCACCTGACATGATTTTCAGGTAGGTTCTCAATCACTCATTTCGTCGGAAATATTTAAATTCACGATTCTAAAATTTATATCGTCAAACATACATCCGGTTAGTTAATATAGTGTGGTGGGGATTTTTTTTTTATTGATATACCTCTACTTGAGATCTGACCACAGAAGATCGGAAAGCAAAAAACGAGCACACTTCAAATTAAACGAGGCAGAACTGGGAGGAATCGAAGTCTCTGGAGCGGGTGGATTGGGAGATGCCGCTGATGCAAGTAACTCGATGGACTCATTTAAAGGGTTACTTTTACCGCCCAAACGCCGAGGCGGTACTTTTATACCTGCGCAAATCTCCCACCAGATCGTTCAGCATCACTTGTTGCCTAACCTTCAGGCGGCGGAGAAACCTTTGGCACCCCCTTTCCTGTCACTCCCCCTCGTGCTCAATATTTTCGAGCCTCCCCCGTTTACAAGTACACCTTTCGTTTACTTATTTCGACGTTAAAACACAGGAGCCCTCTTCGTTAACTCCCGGGATTAAAAATTTCATCACGGTGGCGATGGGGGTGGTTATCAAGACAAACATTTGAAAATTAAAATGCGCCGTCGGGAAATTGAATCGAATCGGGAAATATTTCCACAAGTTCCGTGGCGTGCTTTGCGATATATCGATTGATCTGCTATTTAAACCTGTCGAAAAGGATCGACTATCAGGGTGTTTGCAACAAACACCTTAATAATCGATTCTTTGTCATAGCTTCAAATGGGGAAATATCGATATATATCGAAGCACGCCACGCCACAGATCTCCAGGCTACTCTGTAACGCTCTTACTGACATTCATTTTGCTCCTTTGTCGGCTTCAGTATCCAATCGTTATCAACGATGAATTACGAGGAGCTTGCTGAAATTGACCACTTGCACAGTTTTGGTTCATTGCTCCCATTGAAAGAACTGAGGATCCTGATGTCCCAGGAATTTTTCCCCGGAGTTTTTTGACCACCGAAAACCGCTAAAAATTAACTTAAAAACGCCCCAAAATTCGGATTTTCAAAATGGTCCTTTTTACGCGGGAACGGATCCGGTGCGCTCGTGAGTAAAACTCGTAAGAGTAATGCAGAAAGCTTGAGTCGCGAAGTGCTACGGGGGTTTAACTACGAAGCGCTCTTAAAAAGAAACTCCGGCCGCGGGAGCCGCAATTACGGGCTATATAAACATACCGTCCGTTCCGGGCTCAAAGTCCAAAAATTCCGGCTGCTGGAGGCGTAGCTTCGATTGCTCCGGGTTCAGAGGCCGAAGCTACGGCTCCAGCAGCCGAAATTTCCGGCCTTTGAGCCCGGAACGGACGGTATGTCTATATAGCCCGTAATTTCGGCTCCCACGGCCGGAGTTTTTTTTTCAGTGCGGTCAGGGGGCACCGTGTGCACAACGTAGCGCCGCTCGCCTGGTAAGTCCACTCTTCCACACGCGATTCCTTTTCACACTATTTATAGCTGCAAAACTTTTAGGAAAATTAAACGCTTTTTCCATCTCCTTGTCAATGTACAGGAGAATATGACAGTCGATTTCTGGGTTCGTATTAATTTTCATCTCCTTTTCCCCCATTTTAATTTTTTTTTTCTATCGTTGAACAAAAAACTTTATTTGGCGCGGTAGACGATTGACAGGCTCGTGCATGCGGCAAATATCGTGGGACGGCAAGTGCTGATTTTCATTTTTAAATACAGAAAAAAAAGCTCTGGAGTCATTCGCCACGCTGGCTGCTAGTTGAGGAAAATCAATCGTTTGGGGGGAAAATGTATCACATCTACCATAGTGCTCTAGCTGAGCAGTAAGAAGATTCTGACACCATGTGGGTCTCTATGTCTGTGATTTTATCATGTCTCTGTCTGCTGGATACTGTCATGGTCAACACTCTCAAAGGTAGAATTTGTTTTTTGATGTTCAATAATGCTTAAGAGGTCAACAAAATTTTTAAACGGATCCTTCAAGGTAAACTGTAAGACACAATTTTGAGATAGGTAACCTCAATGTGCATTCCGACGTCCGGGAATCATATTCGAAGTAAGGTTTTCCTCTCGTTTCTCCATCAATCGATCATACACTCTTTATAAAGAATTGGAACTTTCGTTTGTGGAGGTATCCACCTAGGTGAATAAACTCATGAAGATGTTTTTTTTTGGTTGCTTTTTTTACCTCCATAAAATTATTATGACATGGTTTAAATCGGTGAAATTTTTTTCTCGTTTGTGCGTCAGCTTCTAAAAAACTGTAGTTTTTGTGATGGTGCTCACGGGTTGCCAGAATATTCAACCTTTTCCAAAATTGCACTCTATAGCCTTAAGTCCAATTTTTGAGACTCTGAGTGGGTGTATTATTAACTGTTCGATTGAAACTTATACGAGTGTAGCAAATCCCTTGGAAAATATGTACGTGTAATATTACATTCAAACGGTAAACCCACTCAAAACAAACAAAAAATGCATGCGCACGCATAAAAATGCCTTGGGGGTATAAAAAGAGTAGACTTCAGGCAAATTGTTACCTCCGTTCTATTCTCCAAATCGCGAATGGGTTTTTTTTTTCATTCGATAGGAATACGCTACGGCGTGTGAGGTTACTAAGACATTTCTTCATCTGATTGACGTTCTTATCCGCTCCTATTTTAATTTTTTAAAGGAGAGCAAATCGACATCATTCCAAGAAGTTTCCGCAAAGTTCTCTTTGCACAGAAAAATCACAGTAGTTTTTAAGAATTGCCGTTGAGTAGCTTTCTGTTCCAAAAAAAATATGACCGGGATTCTGCTACGTGAAAAATCGATGCGTGGTTGCGGAATTACACCGTCGAATTATCACATCTAAGACTCGTAAGAGTTACATGCCCAACAGATCATAGGGCCTGCCATAATGGAGACGAATTTTGATTTTAGCGCGTCCATTTAGGAGATAAGAGATTTTAAACATTTGATTATTTTGTGCAGCAAGAAGAAGAGTCACAAAAGGATGAATTAAAGTAAAGTTTGTAGAATGGCTTCCGCAATAGAAATGGGATGATTGTGAATAAAATAAAATTCCGAAATAGATAATCAGAAAGAAATTGATCGGTTGCAAATAAATCTAAATAACATATCGCACTGACATTGCTGAATTTAATTGTAGTTTTTTCTCATTTTTCAACTTGGTAATTTACGGACAGCAAACTTCCGCATTATACGTGAAGTTATTTTACAATCAGGTGGACAGCGTTTAGTGGAAGGAGACGAAACTCTTCCAGGAGCTTGTATGCTGTACCTACAGTTTTTATTTGCTGAGTGACTTCCCTTCGTTTTGGTTCCATGCGTTTTATATGAGAATATTGCACTCCATATTCAACTTTTCCTTTCTCTCTGATGAAATAATCTCTCTAGTAAGTCGTACGATCGAAAGTAGCTCCATGTCCTATTGAGTAATGCAACTTCAAACGTATTTTCCTTTGTTCCAAATTCATGCCATTACAGGTTGACGCACGCTGATGGAATAAGTCTCAATCATCTGGTCGAATTAGATGTTGCAATACATCGGACGTAAAATTGAAATTGGCTTCATTGCAGGTTCAACTGATATTTTAAAAAGTTTCATTGTTTGAGACTTAGTTTCTTAATCCCTCTCATTATTTTGTCATACTATGTATTTGTGACCCCTTGTAAACGCGTATAAATCCTTATTCAAATGGACAAATATCAGTGTCCATGAGAAAAGGTACCTGACTCATATTTTTAACCGAGACGAGTTATTAACGTTTCTCAAAATGCTAATGACGACAGCCATACCGTGCGTGTAATTTGGTTGCTCTATATCATGCCGTTAATGAGACAAAGTTCCTAGAATCGCAATATGCATTAGAATGAGGCCAAATTGTTTTTCTGTGTGATCTTGAAATGACGAAAATGAAGTCAGGCACTTTTTCCCTGCACTGAAAAAAAACTCCGGCCGTGGGAGCCGCAATTACGGGCTATATAGACATACCGTCCGTTCCGGGCTCAAAGGCCGAAAATTCCGGCTGCTGGAGGCGTAGTTTCGGCCTCTGAACCCGAAGCAATCGAAGCTACGCCTCCAGCAGCCGGAATTTTCGGCCTCTGAGCCCGGAACGGACGGTATGTCTATATAGCCCGTAATTGCGGCTCCCAGGGTCGGAGTTTTTTTTTTCAGTGTGATATTTCTCGATTTGAAGGTATGGTATAGAATCGGTTGTTTTGGTGTTCATTTCGAACATCCAGTTTATCGATCATTATCAATGGGTGTAAATGACAGATCAATCAATGAATCGCAAAGCACGCCACGCCACTGTCACTGATGTGGAATTTTAAATGCTCACCAGCTGGTGGAATTTTATACCTGAAATAAATTTGGAACAAATTCGCACGTAATATCACGAAAAACCCCGTTTCGTAAATACTGAGAGTCACACTATCACACTTTTGTACCCGCTAAGCACGATCAAAACACGCACGACCTTTATTTTCCCAGTATAGTCACAAAATATCTATCATAGATCTCGAGGAAGGTAACGTCCAAAAAATCGCAGGAAAAAAAAAATCCCAAACATCCGAAACCGAATATTAATCTGAAAAATTTTAAACTTACCTAGATAATTCAGATTGCTTTTTCCTGACCTTACATTTCTCTTTTTCTTGCAGATAACAAACCTGCGTCAGACCTGGTGAAATCGAAAAAACCGTCAAAATTTTCATGGAATCGTGAGTCAATTAATTTCATCTGCACTTTTTTGCATTTCATCTGCAATTTTTGGATCTAAGTTTTAACTTTTTATTTTTGGGCTCGGCTGAGAAGGTATTTCAAATAATTTATTTCAGTTTTCTCCCGATGAAGGATCCTCCTACTTGTGGAAAACTCGCTCCAAAAAGACTTTTCATTCAGATTCCAAAATCATTTTATCAACCACCGAGGACAAAGAAGAACTGGTGCACTGGGATTGGAATATTATGTATAGTTACAAATGGACCGAGTATAACAGAAAGGAACCAAGCCACATCAGCTACTGCCAAGTTTAAGTGAGCAATTAAGTTTTTTACGAGAGAACGTTTGTTCGGATTCCTTTGAAAATTTTAAGGAATTTGCTTCGTACCATGGAGAATTTTCACTGAAATTTGCACGAAAATCCGCAAAACCGTTTTTATGGAAAAATTAAATTTTGCAATACCTAGCTGATGTGGCTTGGTTCCGTTCTGTTTAACGTGGTCCAAATTACGATATTATTTGAGTTACCCGGATCAAGCGATTACGGAGAGGAACACTCTAGCAAGGTGGGCTATAGCGATGTTAAATGGAGACCTCTGGGGGATATACAGGCTAAATCAACATTTAATTTTTTTTCCCGTGCACCCCCCCCCCCCCCTCCACCCCGGATAATTTCGAGAGATTTTCTGCGAAGAGAACATTGAGTCGAATTATAGGAAATTTCGAGCTTTGGAAAATTCCATATTTCAGAAAAAAAATGATTTTATAACTTATAGGGAGATAAAACAATTTACTAAAACGTAATTTTGACTCGAAATGATTGTAGGCTCCACGGTCTATAGACATCTGTCTGATTTGCGAGGGAAAAGTTCAACAATAATTTATCACTGTTTTTTTTTTTTTTCCAATCATTGAAACATGTTTTTGTGCCTGCTCAGTGAATGTTACTCGCACTTTGCACGCACGGTGGATCAATTAGACTGCTCTTGCAGATAACACTCTGTACTGTGTAGCGGGTATATCAAAATCAGTTCTTTATTCGTCTTTTAATAAGGAAAACTAACAATTTTTTTTTTTTGCAGAATTTTATAAATGAAACATATCCTCGGCAGAACGATGATCAGTTTTTTCATTCGCAGCCAGACATCTGCGTCTTTTTTTACCATTTCGAGAATTGTTCCAACATGATATAGTATATCTCCAGCTGCGGGCCGATTGTTGAAATTTATAGACAAAGCTATAGACAAAGCAGGCAAAAGGGATATGGAGGGATCCATTAGTGGAAGCGGAGGTAGGTAGTACACTATCTGCAACCCGCGAGAGATCCTATAGTTAATCCATCATTTTCTCCCTTAGTCTATAACAACTACCCATTTCAACCAATAGGATTGCTTCATACTCCCGATGTTTTCTTTGTCCATCGCTGTGTCTATCAATTTCAATAATTAGCCCGCTGAACGGTTGAAAATATCGCAGAATCGTATTGATGTTACGAGAGCAGGAATTTAGTTTTTCTCTTTCAAAGTCAAATCCTTTTTTTAGACCTTTGCGTGTATGGTTGAAATGAGAAGACTCTAGTGAACCAGAATATAAACCTCGGTACGCATTTTTAATCGTTGGCTCTTTCTACTCTCTCCACTTTGTTTTTGAACAACACTATGCTGCTCAACAGTATAAAATGCTCGACATGACATACACACTCGAAGAAAAAGTTTTTACATTAACGGTTAACCTCATTTTAGTTCATCATTTATTTGGGGATTTTATTCAGGTGTGTTAAAGGGTGAATGTAGGTATAACGTAGTGGTGAGGCGTGGATGATCGATTATCGAATTTCCCCATTTGAAGCTATGGTAAAGAATCGATTATTAGGGTGTTCGTTGCGAACACCCTGTCTATCGATCCTATCCCGTAGGTTTAAATGGTAAATTAATCGATACATCGCAAAGCAAGCCACGCCACTGGTATAATATCGATACGCAAAGTCGGAAAGTGCGTAGCTCCGATTGCAATGTTGCAAATTTCCGCTTCAGTTTTATTCTTCTACAAGATTAGTCACAAACAGTTTTTCTGAAAGTTTCCTGTGAATTTCCTTCAGTCTCTCAAACACCCGAATCCATAGAAAGTTACATGGAGATATTTTGCCTAATTTTCTCTCAAAGAATAAGAAGAACTCGGTCGATTTTGAAATATTGTAATGCAGATTGCCGATGCTTATTTTTCGACCTAGTCATCGATACCTCGTATTGGTCGAGAAGCTTTACGAGAATAAGTATGTGCCAGTGGCGTGGCGGGCTTTGCGATATATCGATTGTTATGCCATTTAAACCTGTGGAAAAGGATCGATAATCAGGGTTACACATTAGTAATCGATTATTGCAAGTTCGTCAGTGTAGTTTCGGGGAGTGCTCGACGCTCGAGTAACACAGGTGAGTGAAAAACTATTACCAATTCTAATCCCTACAGCCATAGAGAAAAAAAAGGAGGTGTTTGCATCTTGAGGTTTGTTTACCTTGTGACGTAGGTCGGTACAACCTGGCCAGCAAAATCCGGAATTCGAAGTATGAAAAACGGACCATCATGACCCATTTTTATGCTTAGATCAACTCATGATATAAATTTAAACACTTTATGTAGTAAGCATTTTTCCCATAAACTACACCACTCCAAGAAAATCGGTGATAAAAGTCGCGGTACCGACCTACGTCATCAAAAAAATTCCAAGATGCCCGAAATGCAAACACCTCCTTTTTTTCTCTATGCCCTATAGCATATTTTAGGTCTAAACTTTCATGAAGTATGCGCCTTAAATCTATCTATTTTCATGACCAGAGACAAAATGCCGTGATTTTTACTCTGTCTCTGTTTTCATACCCAGGTATTTCTAGTAGCGTTCGGAGATCTTTCACAGGTTCCGGATCACTATCTCGAGGCGATTCACTTTGTTCGAACAGTTCTTTCAACTCCATGTGCTCCAACACTGGGAAAATGGTCAGGTCTACGTCCAAAGGTACAGTACTTTGCTTAATGTTATGAATACATTTTAAGGTAAGGAACCCTAGAGTTCCTTTATACTGAGAGTCAAGACAACACCCCCTCATGGAGTCACAAACGGGAATAAAGATTACAGAGATTGAACGTTTTTCGTAATCTTTGATCGGCCCATTCTCAAATTCCTTTCTCCGTTCCTTCTCTCATTCCGTTTGTTCCTTGCCGAACCCATAATTCCCTGGTCCATTCCAGATTATAATCTTTGCAATCGGCGAAAATGTAATCTTTATTCCCGTTTGTGACACTGTTAAGGCCTAAAACACGGGAGCCACAATCAAAAATGGATTCACATTGTCTTGACTCTCAGTATAAAGGGACTCTATGGAACCCGAGGAGCGTCTTCCCGCAGCCTCTGACGGCACGGAAAACGCTATGAATCTGCACCGAACAATTTTTCATTGAGCTAGCGAACCTTATCGAAAAGCACAGAAAGAGGACGCTCCTATCAGTCGCAAATAGATCAAGATATTGTCTGCTCATGAAAATTAAAGGCGTTTAGTCAAACGTGGTGACAGTCTGTTCTTGTTTTAAAGTGTCGACTCTCAAACACTGAAGAAAGAATATAGACATGCCGACCGCGTTCCGGGCTCAGCACCCGCAGTAATCGAAGCTACTGCTTCAGCACCCGGAAGTTTCGGCCTCTGGGCCCGGAACGCACGGTTATGTCTGTACAGTCCGTAACTTGTTTTTCATTGAACAAAGTGATTTCATTGAAAGAGGGAATTTCACCGTACTTGATGAATTCAAGGGTTGTTTAAGACATGAATTCTGCTAGAAGCGCAGAATTTAACGGCGTTTACTGAAAACAGAGGGAAGTCCACCTTGTCCTCAAATATGGAACTTGACGTCCTCAACTCTGATTGTGAGTTTGACTGCGTTTAGCCGGTGAAACGGTGCACAGTGGATCGAGTCAATTAGAGAGGCGGGACATGAAATTTTTAGCTAAAACCGCACATTTTGATGTTTATTTTGTCACATTTTAATTTTCAAGGGGTGTAAGTAGCTGAAAATTTCACGAGGAAAGCAATGGAGCCATTTTTAGACCCTTAAAATTTTGTGTAAATGGAGTTATAAGCGTTTAAAGTTTCCAAATCTTGTCCAACCTCTCCTATTAACTCGATCCACTGTGCGGCACAGAGAAATAGATCCAAATCAACATGCTCCTAGGTGAAAATATTGCCTACTCGTGAAAATTGAAGGCGTTTTGTCACGCAGTGACAGTATGCTGCTCTTGCTAGAGTATCGATTTTCACATCGGAATGATTTCTTTGAAAGAGGTAATTTCACCGTACTTGATGAATTCAAGGATTCTCGAAGACGAATATGATGGCCGGCGACTGATATAAAAGTGTTTGTAGAACCAGTGAATTTGAAAATAGATGGTAGGAACTACACAGATAACGCATCTCTAATGGTATATATTTTAACTTATAAACGTTAATAATATTAAAATTCTTATTTATAAATAAACTTAGAAATTCTAAATTCCCCTCTTATTATTAATTAACCCTGATACAAGAGATTAAAGATGGATATCTTTACTTATAATTAATTTATATTCCTATTTTAATCTTGTGTTTAAATGGGTGCCCATTGAAAGACAAAAAGAGCCTGCCGTGTTTAAGCATTTGACATACCATCAATGTGTACATTAGCTTTCAATCTCTAGTTTTTCTTCATTTTCTTTCGTTGCTGTAACTTCTAACTATTTTTTCTTCATTTCTAGGTGTCGGAAGAAATTTAAAAAAACTGGGAAGTATGGGTCTGGATTCAGGAAGAAAAATTGTTAAAGGTATGGCATCGTAATGAAGTTTCCTTCGGATTAAATGGACTGAGTTAAGCAGAAAGGAACCAACCCACAATTTGGAAAAAATTGAGTTTTGAGTGGTTTTGAACTCAACCACTGCTCTACTATCTATCGCCAAAAATTCAAAGTTTTCGTTGGAGCAAATTTTACAGAAATTGAACTTGAAGTTTATCTTTTACATTGAATCTTATGCAGGAGCCAAACTTTAAACCTCTTTTTCTCGGTTCGATCCCGATGTGGCTTGGTTCCTTTCTGTTTAACTCCGTCCAAATATCACGCAAAATGACATCGATATCTTAAGGTGTTATGTGATTTTCATCCCATTTTGAACTTAAGAGGACATCAGAGCCTGATCTAAAGTTTTATATTTTGATTGCCCGAGATAAATTATTAAATTAGTACCGCAATGCGTGAAATGTGGCGTCTATAGAAACCAAATGTGATGGGGGAAAAGGAAATAGAGGGTAAACAACAGCAAAATGGAGATTCATCTGATTGCAATAAAAATGTGCGCAGGAAGTAGATGGGTTCAGAGTTTTGGCAATGTCTGCGGGTCTCTTCATGGACACGATTGCTCGTAACTGTGAGTTAGTAATTAAAACCATTATTCCTTTTGAAAACGAAATTTCTGAAAAATTGAATGAATTTGCAGTAGATTAACCGCAAGTCTAATGTTCTGAAACTTTTCTGGCTATTCTGATTAAAACAAACGTTTGGTTTTGAAAATAGTGAAACACAAAATAAGGAAGTGCCACTCTTTACGAATGGAATTGAATTTGTGTGCTTCAGGAGGGCTCTTCCGAGCTCTCTCTAAGCCCGGGCCCTGGGGCTGGAGTCTCGCAGCCCCCCCCCCCCCCTATGGGGGCTTTATGCTCAATTAATCTGAAATAAATCATAAAATTCCAGTTTGCAATCAAAACAATGTGACAAAGATCTTCTGCGCATCTTAAGATTTTTGTCTCAGCAAAGTAATTTTTTCTTTTAAGACCAAGAAATTCATTAACATTCTATAAATGTCCTTTGCAGGAGCAGTGGGCAGCTTCAGTCGAAGTTTCAGCGGAATTCCGTCGTCTAGGAGAAGTGATGGAAGTATGGAACATTTGTATTTATACAGAATACTTTCAGTTTATTCAGTTACGTTTGGCCTCAAAAATATGCGTAAAAAACACCACGTAATGGACCACTAGACAAGGTACGAATTTCAGCATTCTGATACATGTCAATCAACCAAAATTTCACGTAAAACACGATGCGCACAACGAAAATTACAAAAATTAACTCCTTACGAAGCTATTTAGTGATTCTTGATGCGTGAATTCAAACCACCCGCTCATGAAAACTCAATGCTCTACGTGATTCACATCGAGCGCTAAACGTTATCATGGCAGTCTCTGCTATATAAAAATCTGGCAACCTCAATCTTGACACTCTGACTCAGCTATAGCAAATTGCTTGTAATTTAAACAAAACGTGGTGGGAAATGTATATTGCTTGACTGAGGGGCTTGCTGAAACCGTTGTAGTGCTCGATTTGACTCACGTAGAGCTTTGAGTTTCTTGTGAGCGGGCAGTTCAAATTTCTCGTAACCAATGTGAAATAAAAACGTTAATATCTTCTTTAGGAGTTGGTTTCAGTAATTTTCGTTGCATGAATCATGTTCTACGTGAAATTCTTGTTAAGAAACATGTATCAGATTGTTTAAATTCGTACCTTGTCTAGTGGTCCATTACATCATGTTCTGAATTTAATGCGTGCGAGGCAAGAGAAAGTAAATAGAAAAAGAAACAGCATTGCTAATGATTTTCATTTTTATTAAACTCCATTTTTTAATTTATTATTCTCTTGATTTAATGAAACATCCACGCGAAAAAGAAGAAAGAAAAAAACTGTAATAGAGCAGTATTTGTGGGAGAAGTACAAAATTTTGGAATGGAGTAACAGTGTTTTCGCTGTGGACGGCAGAGTACCGTTTTAATTCATCATTGGCGGATCCAGCAATTTGGCAACACCGGATTTCCTCCATTTAAACCTATGGAAAAGTATCGATTCTTGGAGGGGCCAGGTGCTCCGACGAGAATCGATTATTTAGCATAGGTTTAAATGGAGGAAATCCGTTGTTGCCAAATTGCTGGATCCGCCTCTATACTTCATTAGTAGCTACGGAACGTCGTAAGGTTCTATTGAGCAAGAATTTTCCAATTCTCACAGTCAGTCAATTGAAATTCAATGGGCTCTTTTTTCTGTTTATTTTTAGATTCGTTGTCTCGGGAAAGGGACTACAGAACCTCACGCACCAATTCTGCCGGTGATCAGCGGGAAATGGACCAAAAACCTAACCCTTCGATTCCACCAACTCCTCCCCCCACAGCGTCACTCATTAATCTGCCAGAAGAATTAACGCCACCCACCTGTGTCACTCAACCTCCTGCCCCTAAAAGACCCAGCCCCCCGCCTACCGCCACCAACAGCCCAAAAGCTTCGTCAAAACCCTCCTCTAGACCCTCATCTCCGACTTCGCCGAAAACCCCGCACCCTAAATCCTCACCCAAACGCTCACTGAAACCCTCTCGTGAACCCTCCCCCTCAGCCTCACCCCCTTCTGCGTGTAATAGTCTACCGCGCATCGGACCCATAGGTCCTGACGTTTGTCTATCAGACGTTTTGAACAGACTTGCAGCGGAAGGTGCATTCGAAGATGCATTAGAACGTAAATTCGAAGGTGCAATCGAGGGTAGAATCGAAGGTGCATTCAAAGGTGTACCCAGGAGTGCATCTGGGACTGGTTTCAGGAGTCCGCCGCGAGGTGATTTCAGAAGTAAATATATTCTACCATCTGAGGACCAGCCAAAGAACAACGACTTGCCCGAATGCACAACTGGACCCAAGTCTCTTTCAAGGAGTCGGTCCAGGTCTAGGAGTCGTTCTAGGTCTCCTCAGCCGAGCCCACTCAGATCTCCCATTTGGAGTCCACCCAAACCCTCTTTACCGAGTCCAAACAAACCCTCTTCACCGAGTCCAAACAAACCCTCCTCACCGAGTCCAATCAAACCCTATCCACAGAGTCTACCCAAGCCCTCTTCACGGAGTTCACACAAGCCTCCTACACCGAGTCCACCCAAGCCCCTACCAGCGAGTCCACCCAAGCCCCTACCAGTGAGTCCTCCCAAGCCACGCCAGAGAAGCCCTAGGCCTATGCCCATTCCTCTTCCTGGTAGAAACAGAATCGTTCCTCACAAACCTATGCCTTATTTTAAGGGTCCTGATGAGCGTGCTGATGGCCGTGACTGGGACAGTCAGGATCCTCAGGCTCATCTTTTTCAGAGAATGCAAAAAAGGCTCCTCTCTTACTTCTGTAAGTATCGCAACACTGGTCACACATGTTGTGGGAGTTTAAAGCATACATTTCAGATTGAAAATCAAAACTGAGAAAAATTCACAGAAGACAATAAAAATACTCGATCACTGGGACTGAAATTAGGTCTCCCTGATTTCAAAACAGAAAAGTTCACGAAAAATGGAATGTTGAATTTATTCCTATGTAACATCCTTCGTATTGAAGAGAATTTTGCAGGAATTTGTTTCATTAACGTCCAATTAAGATCGTTCCATAAAATTTCATGCAATGCAGTCTTAAAAAATGATGGAGCTATTCGCTTTCGCCGAGGGTAAAAGAAAGTAAGCACAGCATCCGGGCATTTTCCACTCAGAAAAGATTCATATTGATGAATTGGTTTAACTGATTTTGAGAAAAACCTGTGTAGATTCCAACAAGTCTCATCCTTAATCTCTTCATATACTTTATAATTATTTACCTCTGTCTGGAAGGTGATTCCAAATAATAAAAGGAAGAAGGTGATCTGCGAAATATCACAGCTTTCCAAGTTCTTAGTCTACGTCTACAATACACCCAGTTTTTGTCTCAAATCGGTAGTGCTATAAGCTGTAAATTCATCATTCATATTACGAATGTCTTTTTACTCTATAATTTTGATTATTTCCTATGTGCCTCCTCAAGGATTCTTAGAAATGCTGTTAGTGTGTCTCTAAACTCATTCTTGTGAAGAATGGCTGGACATTTTCATAGGGCATTTTTTATTTTAATTTAAAGTTGAACTTCTTTCTTAATGTTTTTAATGAACTTTTATTTTAATGTTTATTATATTTAACAGCACAGATGGAAGCTCCTAATAGGGAGGAATTCCGAATTTTTCTGGCAGAAGTTCACGACATTCAAATGGAACAGAGAGGAAGAAGAGGTCCACTAGACTCCAAAGACTTTCTTGAAAGATTCTGCCTGACATCGGTCCCTACCATCCAGAAAGACGGTTAGTTAAAAAATGTGATCTATTTTCCCTTCCCCGCAACCCAAAAAATCAGAGTGCCTAATTAAATGTAAGTCTGTTGAGCTTATTAGCAAGGAACCAACTCACATTCTAGAAAGAATTAGTATTTACGAGCTGTTTAGAGCCAAATTAGCCGTATTTTTTCTCCCGCTCAAAATTAAAAGGCGAACCATAGATTCAATGGGGATAATATCGGTAGATGATGATTCACGCCACTAAAGTAGCAGTGATCGCGAAAAGTTACGATTTAATCAGAGAACGTATCGCGATTTCATCGATGCCGATATATTTCAATATCATCGGATAGAAAATTGCGGTAAATTATGATTTCATTGCAATCGATTACGAATTATGGCAATATTATCGATAAAAAACCGTGGTTAATTGAGATAAAATTTCAATTTTATCGAAGAGTAACCGCTGAGATGGCATGATAATTCTACCGATTTTATCGCCAAAGATCGCGATTTTCCCGTTGAAAAATGCCACTTGGGCATTGGGGATCCACCAAGTTGGCAGGATTGTTGTCTTTTCATTTGAACTGAAGGAAATGAATCGATTTTGCATCGAGAGGTCTCGTGCTCCGACAAGAATCGATTATTCGACACAGGTTTAAATGGAGAAAGACCGCGTTGCAATCCTGCAGGATCCGCCCCTATGGTTCACGCCGCGGCACAGTGGATCGAGTCAATCAGAGAGGTCGCACATGAAATTTTTAACTAAAACTGCACATTTTGATGTTTATTTCGTCACATTTTAATGTTCAAGGGGAGTAAAAGAAAAAAATTTCACTAGGAAACCAATGAAACCACTTTTAAGACCTCAAAGTTGTGCATGAACGGAGTCGTAAGCTTTTAAAGTTTCCAAATTTTGTCCAACCTCTCTCATTCACTCGATCCACTGTGCGCGTTCAGATCGCGCCTACCTTCGCGGTAGGCGTGAAGAAAAGGTAAACGCCTTCAAATTTCGGCTATGCAACATTGACATCCATCAAGTACGAATAGTTGTATCAAGAAGTTTGAACCGAAGGCGCGGCGCGGGGCTCAGTAGATCGCGTCAATTAGAGAGGTCGGACATGGAATTTTTGACTAAAATTGCAAATTTTGATGTTTAGTCCGTCACATTTCAAATTTTTAGGGATGCTTCTAGAAGAAAATTTCACTACAAAACCAATGGAACAACTTTTAAATTCTCAAAATTTTGTATAAACGGAGTTATCAGTGTTTAAAGTTTCAAAATTTCATCCGACCTCTCTCACTGACTCGATCCACTGTGCGCGGCCACGTTCAGATCAGCGGGTTTGCTCAGCCTGGCAGCACGGCAGATATTTCAAGTGGAATTTTGTCGCGGAAAAGTTCAATTTCTTGTGAACCAAGATCAAAGGTCTGACTGAAAAAGCCGAATCAATGTACCAAATTGAAGCTCACAACATGAGAAATAAGGTCTCAGATATCCGAGTCATTTCCTAGCATCGTTTAATTTTTAAGGGAGCGAATGAAGAACCTCATTGCAATTTGCTAATGCGACGCAAGGTAAGCACAAGGCTGCACGGAGCAGTGGCGAGGCGTGAATGATCGATTTTCGATACTTCCCCATATGAAGCCATGGTAAAGAATCGATTATTAAGGCGTGCGTTGCGAACACCCTGTTTATCGATCCTTTCCCATAGCTTTAAATGGCAGATCAATCGATAAATCGGAAAGCACGCCACGACGCCACGCCACTGGCACGGAGGCAGAAAATCCAGTCTGTCTCAATGAAATTAGGTGTCTCGCAAACTGCTCTTCGAGTTCAAATGCAAAAAAATGGACTTTGAAAGCGGAGAGGATGCAATATGTGCAAATATGCTTGCATTCATTTATTAATGCGGCTTTCACTAATTTGCTAATGCGTTTCTAGGTACTATTATCTATGATGTACACCTATACCACCAGTCACCATATTGTAATCGTCTTTTATTAACATGTGTGTGACGCTGAATACTCTGCTCGCATATTTTCGAGTATTCGATACATCATCAATATCGATCGGAAAGCCCCCCAAAGCCCCTTTTGAATGGGGGGGGGGGGTAGTTGATACTCTCTACAGCCTCCAAACTCCACCACCAAATAACCTAGCTACGCCTATAGCTTGTGTCATACTATCAAATTACCCCAGCAAAATGTCTCGGTCAAGTGCTGTGATTGGTCCAAGTGATCAAATAAGCCAATCACAACGCCTAACTTTGATACTTTGATGGCTAGTGCGGATAGTGTGACACAGGCTTAAGCCTGACTCTATCACACATGTTTTGTCGTATAACTCTCAGTTCACACATTTCAGCGGTCAATACTGCTGCCTTGAAACAAGACTGCGCGACATTCTGCGCCGATGCATATGGCTATATATTCAAACCGTCCGAGTGGGAAGATCCCGAGAACGAACTCGACTTTTTCGCTTGCGGGACCCTCATTCCAATTACCCGCGGTGAGGTCTGCCTCAACCCCCCACCCCAGTTCATTAGCGCCGATGAAATAAAGTTCGATTGCGTGTGCACGACAACCGTTGACTTCCAGAAGATAATGGACAACCAAAAAATCGGGTTAACGGGGTTTTACCGAGCAAAGCAAAGGTCCTCGAAGGAGGCGGTGGCCTGGTTACGCGAGACTTTGGAGGATGCCGACAGTGAGTTTGAGGTGGTGACAATGGAGGACTTTTATCTGAAGATCAAAGCTCTCTTCAGGAAATACAAAGTCCCTGATCCTGACGTCAGCTATCATTTAAGGTACCTGCAGAGCAGACAAGCTGGCGGACAGAGTGAGGAAAAGGCGGACGCGAAATACTGGGAGGACATGTTGTTCAGACGATGAGTCCCAGCGCCCGGCTGTCAATGGTTCCTCTCGTAATCTGCTTTTGTTCATTTTGTATAAATAATAATTCAATAATTCCAATAATTCAATAATTAATAAAAACACTTTCATAATACACATTATTCCAATAATATAGATTTATACTAACCCTGTAATATACTGGAATAATCTGGGGTATACTGTTCTTACTAAGATTTTTAATTGCCATTTCGGTTTATGCTTCAAATTAGTTATTTTATTCGATGACGTTTTTATTTTGTCCCTGCTAAAAATGATTAGTAGGCTCACTCATTTTTGTCCCATGTACATCCTTAGAAATACTACTCACATTTCAGGGCAGGATTAGCATTCAGGAACCCTGTTGTGCTGGTCCTATGGGGCCCCAAATCCTAAAATTTAAGGGCTTCATGACACCTAAAAGTTGAGTCTTAGGGCCTCTATCCAAATCTGCCTTTTAGATTCTAAAGACCTCTACAGGATCAAGAAATAAAAAAAAAAAAGTTTTCCAGGGGGGCTCGGGGTGCTAGAGCACCCCGCCAACCCGGCTAATCCAGAGCGGTCCTGCTCATGTTCTAGAGTTTTCTTTTAATATCGAAAAGGAATTCTATTTACACAGTTTATGTTTTTTCAATTTTACTCAAATTCAATTTCGGGACAGAAGGTATCGGGCAATTATGCACAGTTTAAAATTTAAAAATTTAAACTTGAAAATGCTTGAAAGCAAAAATTGAAGAGGAGTGGAAAGAACATGAAGCGGAAGAGCAAGCAGGTTTCAGAGCCGGTCGGTCAACGATTGATCACTTATTTACCATCATCCACGTCATAGAGAAAAAGAAGGGAGTTGGCCAGGAATTACATCTAGTGTTTGTGGATCTCCAGAAAGCTTACGATAGTGTGCCATTGATGAAACTTTGGGAAGCCTTGAACAAAAGGGGTTTTAGTGGGGGACTAATTAGTGCTATTAAGGAATTTTATGGTGGGGCTTTCTCTAGGGTTAAATCGCATGGGGAGTTATCGTTGGGGTTTTTAATTACTAAAGGACTGAAACAAGGGTGTTGTTTGTCGCCAACCTTATTTAAAGTGTACCTGGAAGAAGTTTTAAAGGAATGGAAAAGATGCTTTTCGGGAATGGGCGTCCCGCTACGTGAAGATGGCACCCTTTATACTCTGTGCTTTGCTGATGATCAGGTGGTAATAGCTCAGGACGAAGAAGATGCGAATTACATGACGCGGAAGCTAGTGGAAGTATACCGAAAGTGGGGAATGGAAGTAAATGTGGTTAAGACGGAGAAGTTGGTTATCGGTGGTGATCAGCAAAGCATTGAACTGGAGGATGGCCGGAAGATCCTGGACTGTGAAGAGTATAAATATCTCGGAGTTCGGTTAACTAAGGACGGAAATTTGGATCGGGCCATTAAAGATCGGAATGTGCAAGGCAGGAAAGCTATCGCGATGCTAAATGGGGTTCTCTGGGACCAGAGTATCTCCAAGGAGACCAAAAGGAAAATTTACAACGTCATCGTGAAGAGTATCGTAACTTACGGGAGTGAGGTCTGGCAACTTAAGAAAAGAACTGAAGACATGCTTAGGGCAACCGAGATGGACTTTTGGCGAAGGTCTGCTGGGATATCGAGAAGAGAGCGTATCCGCAATGAAAGGGTACGCGAGATAATGGGTGTGGAAAAGGACATTGTGCACGATATCAGGTCCAAGCAGTTGGTCTGGTATGGACATGTGCGAAGGATGGCAGATGATCGGTTGCCCAAGCAGGTCTTCGATTGGGTTCCTCCCGGAAGGCGACGGCGTGGACGTCCTGTGAAAGGTTGGCGACAAGGGGTGGAGGAGGAGATCAGAAGGTGCCAATTGCCTGATGATCTCTGGGAGGATAGGGGGCAATGGCGATTGGGCGTCGCAGAGCGCGAGGCGGCGCTATAATCGCGACTTTATGTATGTATGTATGTAAAATTTAAAAATAATCAGATTAGGAACTGGAATTTTTTTTTTGATTCGGTGATTAGTTTCCGAGATATCAGGAACCGCAGATTCAATAGTATGGCTTGATCTCTTTACTCATAAATCGGCCAAAAAAGAGAAGGGCGATTCAACTAATACCCCTGGACGTTTTACCGGCATCAGCAGTGATTCAACTGATATCAGTACAGATCCAAGTGATATCAGCAGAATTTCTTACTTTTTCCTATTCATCACCTCCTGCAGAGGCAGCCGTCCATAATGACTTGAGATTTGCCGGGNNNGGGGGGGGGGGGGGGGGGTTGGTTCTCTCTTTTAACCATTTTTTAACGTTCCAAAGTGGTCTTCCATAACTTAATTGCCGCGTTGAACCCCCCTAAAAATCACGCACTCTTGACCTCAATCATACCTTTCTCAAGGTTTCTTTCGCTTGCAAAAGAACTGCTCCATTTGTCCATATGGAGCCACGGCCCTGATCAATAGTCCAACACCGAAAAAAAGAGGTGCTGTAGTAACATCCTGAATGTTAAAAAAACGTGCGACAACTTTTGGATGTTGTCATTACCACCCTGACTGTTAAAGTAACATCCTAGGGTGTTACTTTTACATCCTATCATGGTACGTCAACTCCCAGAGTGTAAATAGCAACATCCAAAAGGTGTTGCTTATTTTCTCAAGAATCGTAACATCCGGGATGTTACAACAGCGTCTTTTTTTCTCTTTTTTTTCGGTGAATGAGCTAACCACTCGCAAATCACAACCTCGTGCTGACATCGAGAGAAACAAGAGTATACATTAGCTCAGCAAAGCATTTTCTTCAAAGGTGTCTCAGAGTAATCTACTCAGATTTTCGTCAACTTAACCAAAAAACTGTATTTTACCGTCCTTTTTGTTGATGTAAGGAAACGAAGAAGAAAGTGGCTCAAAATAATCTGAAGAATCATAAACACGATAAGTTTCAACTGTGTAGTTGGTTTCCTATACTGCCGTGCTAAGGAGAAACGCCGTGTGAGCCTTCAGGCGTTGCCAAGTTTCCTCCGAGAAAAACCGAATTTACTGGGAAAATTGCGAATATTATGTTCCAAAATTTTCAGACAATTTTGTACGCAATTGAATCTAAAATGTCCGAAAATTTCAGCTGGCAAAATATGCTTGAATGTCGTCAAAAGTACATGTTTTATCAAGAGAAATTTGGCAACTGTCGAAGGTTCATACGGCGTTTTTCCTTAACACTGCAGTGTATTATACTGATCGTAGCGCTATGCCTATTTGCGATCGGCGTGAAGAAAAGGTAAACGCCTTCAATTTTTGGCTATGCAACATTGACATCCATCAAGTACGAATAGTTGTATCCGAGAAGTTTGAAGTATAGGCGCGGCGCGGCGTCTCTTATATCTTTCACACTCCAACCTCTGAGTAACATCGAGAGAAACAAGAGCACCCATACATCATACATTAGCTCAGCAGGACTATTTCTTCATCCTCAGATGTCTCAGAGTTACCTACGGATTTTGTCGATTGAACCGAAAATTTGTTCAGTCAACCACGTTCTCTTGGTAAATCCAACCGAAAAAAATAACTCGAAGTAACCATAAACACGAAAATTTTTAACCGTGTTCGACGTAGCGCAACTTACTTAAAGAAATCATGTCTCATTTCAACGGTGTGAGTCCGCAACTCCGCAACCACGTATATCGTATGCAGTGTTTGAAAATCTCCGCTCCTATTTTATTTTGGGAAAGGAGAACTCGAATCATTCCTTAAAGTTTTCGCAGAATTTCGTTCGCACAAAGCAGAAAAATCACGGCAGTTTTTAAGAATTACCGTTGAGTAATACTTCATTTAACGCATGAGGTATGACAGGTAGCCTGCTACGTTGCAAAGCGAGATGCGTGTTTGCGGACTTCCACCGTCGACTTACTCTGCACAGTAAGAAATTGTAACCAAAATTTTGTGTTGATCTGGGAAGTAAAACACATAGCACCACGAGCTGTTGGTCAAATATTTTTGTTTCAGTTTTCCCTTCGTCGAATCAACTAAATCTGTGGGTTGTGGTGACCAAATTTTTGTGTTGGAAATCTACGACCTCGTTAAAATTCTGCGCCAGCCGCCAGGATCGAACCTGAGGCGTACCTGAGGTAATTCAATGGGCTAGTCATTCGTATGTCTCAACCTCTGATCAGTGGGAGGAAAACTAGAGTATAGAGTTCCATTTAACACAAAATTGTGTTAGCAACCATGAACCAAGTCATTTGGGTTGATCTAACAAAAAAAAGTAACAGAAAGTATCATGGAGAAACACTGAACATGGAAGTTTTTAATTGTATCTATATTACGGGTCAACAGCGGGCTGATGATGAAATTGATAGACAAAGCTGTGCACAAAGAAGGCAAAAGGAATATAAAGGAGCCCTATCGTTGGAAGCGGGTGGTTGCAATGGACAAGGAAGGTAGGTAAACTTACTGACGGCAACCCACGAGAGACCATGTAGCTAGTCTATAATTTTCTCCCATAGTCTACAGGAACCAATCATTTCAACCAATAGGATCGTCCTATATTCCCTATGTATTCTTTGCCTATCGCTTTGTCCATCAATTTCGAGGAATCAATTTCGAGAACTGTTCCAACACGATATAGTTATTCTCTAACTTCGGACCAATTTCTGAAATCGATGGACAAAGCTATGGACAAAGAAAGCAAAAGGAATATGGAGGGGTCCTATTGGTGGAAGCGGATAGTTGCAATGGACAAAGAAGGTAGGTAGAAGACTTACGAACGGCAACCCAAGAGAGACCATACAGCTAGTCCATCATTTTCTTCTTTAGTCTACAGGAGACAACCATTTCAACCAATAGGATCGCCCCATATTCTCTACGTCTATTTTGTCTATCACTTTGTCTATCAATTTCAATAATCAGCCCGCTGTCTCCTTTAGTCTATAGGAGACAACCATTTCAACCAATAGGATCGTCCCATATTCGCTATGTCTCTTTTCTATCGCTTTGACTATCAATTTAACCAATCAGCCCGCAGAACAGATAAATTGTAATGTGGCGAGCTGCGCGCGCAGATGTGACGTAGCCGACCACCGAGCAAGAGAGAAATGACGCTCGTGCTCCTCCTTGAGAGGTGAAATAGTCGTGGCGTGCTTTGCGATGTATCGATTGACCTGCCATTCAAACCGATGGAAAAGGATCGATAAACAGGGTGTTCGCGACGAAGACCTTAATAATCGATTATTTACCATAGATTCAAATGGGGATGTATCGATAATGTATCATCCACGCCACCGGTGAGCGGATTACTCCCGACTCGCAGCATCCAACATAACTACCAGGCATCGCAACGTAAACAGATAATTAAATAATCGAGTCGAACGCCGGCCGTGACTCCGTCAGTGGAATAGTGGATGCGCCAGCTGCGTCTTCTGGAAGAGCATGGTAATAATCCTCCGCCACTCCGAGACTTTACCAACCGTTTACCGTTTTGCGCTTCCACCATTGTCTAGTTTCAACTTTTTCCCAAGGAAAGCTCCTGCTGGTAGAGATGCTTTATCGGGTGCCTGCGACGGGCTCCTTATTGGAAGTGATAGATAAAGCGGTAGACAAAGGAAACGACGGGACACAGGAGCGATCCTATTGGTTGAAACGGGTGGTTGTTGTAGACTAAGGGTTAAATGGTGGCTATCTACAGAGACTCTTGTAGGTCGCCTTTAGTTCGTCTATTACTTGGCTTCTTTGTCTATTGAAACCATCCGTGTCCAACAATTTGATCGCTCTCATTTCTCCTCGTTTCCTTTGTCTACCGCTTTATCTATCAATGCAAATAATCAGCCCGCAGGAGGAGACGAAGGGATGCCCAGTGAGAGGGAGGCGACAAGGGGTTTTGTGGAAGGATAGGTTAGTGTGGCGGTTAGGTGTCGCAGAGCGCGAGAGAGTGCTGTGAAATCGCAGCTTATGTTATGTAGTCCATATTTTGCAATGAAGCACTACTATTCCTGGTTCAGAAACAATACGTCTGCAATCGGTTTCCCTATGCCGATAGGTGATTTATGGATGAGCCGGTGCAGAATATAGCCCATATTTATGTACGCGTGTAAAGTTTTTCTGCGCTCTAACTTCTTAGGTTTTAAGCAAAATTTTCAACTATTGTGAAAGGAGGATAGTTTGGATTGCATTTTGTAGAGAGGGACTACAATTTCTGACTCAGTTTTGGAACCACAGTTTTTCCTGTACAGGTATAGAAGATCTTATGGGTAAGCGTGAGCCTGAAATTGTAGTGTCTAATCGCAAAATGGACGTATTTATGCTAAAAAGAACTATGTTACAAGCAATCCCTATGCACATAGTTCCTTTTAGCATAAAAACGTCAAAATGTATTCCATTTCATCCCTTAACTTTGGATAAAGATTCCCAGAAGAGGCCCTGGAAAATCAACATAAGCATCAAGGATGAATTCAAATTTTAGGGGAAGAAACGGCTTTTTTGAGCGGATCTTGCTGTCCCCGGCTCCCCTCTGTTTTTCACATCTGTTCCTATAAATAGGGAGGATGGCCAACTTTTGTACCTCTTTTCTCTCCGCCATACTGTTATGAGAAACGGGATGCCGTGCCGCTTGGTCAGATATTTAAGATATTTTCTACCTTGAAAAAAAGCTCCGGATCCGAAAGCTTTGGTTACAGGCTTTATAGACGTATCGCCCGCTCTGCGTTCAGAGGTCGTTAATTTTGGATTTAAGAGCCGCCGTTCGGTCACTAAACCCGCGTTTTCAATCCGGAAATAATGGTCTCTGAATCTGAGGCGGCCGCAATGGCCTCATGTGAAATAATGGCTTTAAAATATACGCTTTCTTCCTTTTCTACATCTTTCCTTTCAAAATTAAAATCTGATAAAAACTGGTAAATTTTCTGAACTTGCATGATAGTAACGCACCGTTTGCATTAAGAAATCTAAGAACGAACAATTATTTTTACATAATATACATTTATAATAATTGATGACGGAGATTTAACGGTAAAACGAATAAAGCATCAAAATTGTCGGGTGGAATCTAACATTTATATATACTGCGAGGAGCAAGGAAAGATTTGTAAGCCAGGCAAAACACCAAACTTTAAATGGATGAACAATTGCCACCTCAAAAATTGAAGGCGTATCAATAATAAGCTCAATCTCCGTGTCCTTCTTGCGTCAAGAAGGGTTTGACCAGATTTCCAAACAGATAAACTGCCACCAAAAACACGCACTTGCTTCTCTCTTACTCAGTGTATTGGTTCCTTCGATTTCCGACTAATATTAAAAGTGCGTCAACTTGCATGGCTGTAATGAGATGAATCTTTCATGACTGCAGTTATTCGAAGTGTCCAGAGTAATGAGCATGTTGTTCCGTAGTATTACAACTAAATCGGTGAATTGAATGAATTATAAGGATTCTAACTTGCGAGAGACTAGCAGATGCCATTTAACTTTAATTTTGTGCCCACCCTTAATCATGGCAACAGTGTGCGAATGTAAGATGCACTTAGCTGACGGTATGAACGGTGCACCACCAATCCCGGATCGCAGCAACGCAAAATGCAGCGGAGGCTTAAAATTTCATCATCAGCAATCGCCTCAGACCGCTAGATTTTTCACTCGCACTTGACTGCCGTGTTGCCAAACCGTGTTTCTGATCACTCTACACTGGAAAAAAAACACATTTTATCTAGAGTCCAGACTCTTGAAATTATTGCCAAGAAAAAATACTCTTGATTCAATCGGATTTTTTCTTTAATCAAAACGAAATCCGCTTTAATTAAGAGGCTTGGTTCTTAATTTAAGCTAGATTCTGATTGAATCAAGAGTAGGTACTTTTTCTTGTCGATGTTTTTAAAGGTCTGGACTCTAGATCCAATGTGTTTTTTTTCCATTGTATACTTTTTAAATTTGACTGCTTACTTTACGATTTTACAGGAATCTATGCATGTCATTTATTACACCAATAGATAATGTTCCTAATCCAAAAATCCACCCGGTGGAAGACACACTTTCGACTGCGCGTTCCTTTGCCCGATTTATGGCCAGTGCAGCTGTTATTATCAATGTGTGGCTGCACCAACGCACAGTGGATCGAGTCAATCAGAGAGGTCGGACATGAAATGTTTAACTAAAATTGCAAATTTTGATGTTCATTTCGTCACATTTTAAATTTTGAGGGGTGTTTCTTGTAGAAAATTTCACAATCAAACCAATGCCACCACTTTTGGAACCTCAAATTTTCGTGTAAACCGAGTTACAAGCTATTAAAGTTTCCAAATTTTGTCCGACCTCTCATATTGATTCGGTCCACTGTGCGACGGATCATGGATCGCGGCAGAGGAAACGCGCGCTCGAAAGTTTGCCCTCGACGGGATGAATATTTTTGGACGCCATCGTAGCTTTCTCGGTGATCCGCGTAAAATGGGAGCTCAAAATACGAGATTATAAACGTTATTTTGCGCGGTCTTATATCGCTCAAAAAATTTGGGGAAATTCCTGTGAACCAAGTGTCCTCAACTTTTCAAAAACGCAAGATTTACAAATCACTGAGCAAGTTTATTAGGCTCATACGCGCAGCTTGAAAAATGTTGCGGGGGTGCCAAGGAATACAACTTTTCGGAGGAGGACAGCCGTCTATGAAGGGTGGGAGGCGAGAGGTCCCTAAGACCCTTCTAGTGAGGCCCATAGCATTATAGATCTACCGTTCTCAGCAAGAACGCCGTAAATCCGTCAAGGTTTTCCCTCATTTGTTGGAACTTAACACTTTATAAAATAAAAAATGTTTCACCCATGCACCTCAAATGTTCAGGTTAAGTTCTTGATAGTATTTGCGAAAAAATTCTGTAAAAGCATTGTCTCAAAATACACTAGTTTTTCTGCTATGATACATTGTTTCCAAAAAATTTAAAATGGAGTTTACAGCGTCTTTGCGTTGCACGTTAGGATTTTGCCCGTCGCATGAAAAATAAATTCGAAACGTTGGAAAAAGCGTCAGGCGGAAATTCCTGCGAGGCTTTCACTCAGTAACTTCAAAATTCGATCTGGCATCAACTGGACAGTTGTGACCACAAAAATGCACTACAATGATATTGAATGTGTATACGGAATGTCGTCCTAGCCTGCTGTTGCAGCGGCCAAATTTAACGATTTCTCAGCCGTTTTGAAACGCAGCGAAGTGCTATACCGCGCAGTTTATCCAACAACGATCCCGCGACGCGACATCTCAGGCGAATGACGTCATCGTCAGTGGCGCGGCGTGCTTTGCGATATATCGATTGATCGACCATTTAAACCTATGGAAAAGGATCGATAAACAGGGCGTTCTCAGCGAACACCTTAATAATCGATTCTTTACCATAGGTTTAAATGGCAGAACAATCGATACATCGCAATTCACGCCACGCCACTGTCCCCGGAAATGCAATTCGGGGTCTCGTGACTGGTGCTAATCTGTGCGTCGCAGTTTCCAATCCACGCGCGTTTTTCCTTCGAGTTTGACTCGCTGAATCAAACATAATTGCCAGATTTCACGAAAAATCGAATATTTTCAGGTTCGAAGCACTAGCTGCCGAATGGACTTCTACGATCTGGCAATTGTGGTTTTAATCAAAGACTCACCGCGAGGAAAACTGCGGACAGAAGAGGAAAATGAGTTGAGGAAACAAAGCTCGAATTCATCTTGGTAGTTTTATCTCTAGTGTAGATTAAAGGATGTCATTGATCCTCAAAGTTGAATGACAGCGAGGTCCCCGGAAGATACTGATTGTGTAAAATTACTCACTCGACACCGAGCCATGGACTGATCGTTAGTTTTAAAGGAGCGTAAAAACTTTTGTAGGGGTCAGTCACACAAGACAATTTTTGTAAAAAAGTGCCAAAAATCGCGTACTCACTTGCGCTAAATTAATTTAATCGGGACGAAGGAGACATATGACATTTAATAAAGGACAATTAATACAGGACAATTTGACATTTAATAAGGACAAAGTTGCACGCAGCGAACATCATCAGCAGGCTGATGATGGGGCCATCTCGACCCCGAAACGCGTCCCGATTAAATTAATTTAGCACAAGTGAGTACGCGATTTTTATCACTTTCCTAAAGGAGCGTATACTAAGAATATGTCGCATCCTGGGGGAAAAATGCTATTGGGAGTAGTTTTAAATTCAACCAGTGGTATTTTCTCCCGTCAAAACTAAGCCGAGAACATATATTTCGAATGTGAAAATAGTCGTTTAACTTTGTCCTTTAATTTGAGTCATACGGAGGCCATTGTGCTGAAAATTCGGCAAATTTTACCATTTGACTCATTGATAACTATCCCCGTTTTTCACACCATCTGGCAATCGTGACGCAGGCATAAAACTGTATTCCTCTATCTCTCGGTTCAAACTTTATGCAACTATTTCTTAGAGTCTATAGACTTTAAAAAATAGTCTTAGAGGAGGATGAAATGGATTTGACTCATGTTAGGTATTATTTTTCCTATGATCGGACAATTCGAATTTCCGGTACCAATGTATAATAAAACCGGTATTATCTTACCTAGAAGTTGATTTCAGTAGTTTTCGTTGCGCAAATCGCGTGTCCTACGTAAAATTCTGGTGAAGAATCATATATCAGAGTGCCTAAATTCGTACTTTGTTCAATGGCCCATTCAATATAAAACGTGAACAAAGAGAACTTTCCCAACTTTTCTCGGAAAAAATATGTTATCGGGAGAAATGAGGCAACGTCGGAATGCTCATATGGCGTCAAAATATACTATGGGCCTTTTAAGCTCCATTCTTCGATGCCGCGATTATTCAAACAAGAATTTGAATATTCGCGCCAAACACAGTGCGGGTAGCATTGAACGTATATCAGCCCCTGCAAGACCGTAAGAATACTTCACGCATTGCGCCAAACAGTGCGGTTAGCCCGCAGCGCATATTAGCGCCTACACGAAGCTAAGAATACTTCACGCATTGCGCCAAACAGTGCGATTAGCCCGCAACGCATATTAGCGCCTACACGAAGCTAAGAATACTTCACGCATTGCGCCAAACAGTGCGGTTAGCCCGCAACGCATATTAGCGCCTACACGAAGCTAAGAATACTTCACGCATTGCGCCAAACGCAGTGCAGTCAATCAGATGGTGGGAGACGCATATTGGCGCGTATACGAGACTATAGGAATATTTCACGCATTGCGCACACAGCATAGTTCGCGCTTAAAGCGTTGTAATTTCTCGGTGTCAGAACCACCACACGCGGTGCGTTTGACACAACATCCGACCTGTGTACACCACGAGCCTGCAGTCCTCGGAGAATCGTAGAGATTTTCCTGTTTTCTGTTAACTTTCCCATCATTACAGAACCCTCATTTCACCTCATCTACTGGCCCTTCAGACGAATCAAACATAAAAATTTGCCAGTTTTAGTTGCAAATTTCACGTCAAACTTCGCCCACTAGCTCACTCTACTGTCTCGCAATTTTGATGTTATTTATGTCAGGGCGAATCCGTATATAATAAAGTGTAGGCGCCCGGCAAGGCGTGGGTCTAGGTATGTTTCTCGCTACCCCTCCACGCGGCGCATAGAGCGGTCTATGTTAGTATTCATACCCACCTTTATTTTAAACTTTCGAGCCAGTCTGTCTTATGATAGTTGAAGCTCCTAGCAGGTTAGCCCAGACCGAAACTAAACCCCCGCGTGGGTGTGGCCAAAATGGGTTGATGTGCATTTGGGGCTTAAATTGTCATATTTGCACGCAAATTGGCCACTTTTTACCTCACGGTTACACCCCCCCCCCCACCACCAAGGTAGTAATAGGGAAATGCGACTGAAGCGTGAGTTAGGAAATAATCAATCCATAAGTATAGCAGTCGTTATTCGAATTCATTTACGGCGGGCAGAACGAGATGACTATTCGACCGCATATTGCCGCTGGCTGGGAGTGAGGGCGCATCATACTGCGACAGGGTGGAGAAATTTCATGAAAAATAAAATCTTGAAATAGCAAAAATGTATGAAGGATATTGAAAAATACCGATTCCTTTTCAAGTTTCGGAAAATGTAAAAATTGTGACTTTCTTCTGTTTCTGTGCGGGTTGCATACTCTATCCCCTGAAAAATTTGAAATATTTCCCAGCCTCGTGAAATTTCATGAAATATTTCACTGACTGTTCCAATCTTTCATTCCTTTCTTATGTTTCATGCCACCCTGTACTGAGAAGATGACCCAATCGATACCCTGGCTCCCGTGGCGCTAAAATATCCGCAACCTAGGATTATGTGTTGTCATTCTTGACTGTCTGCTTCAGTTTTTACCATAATTGAGGGGGGAATGTTTATTTTTTTTTTTTTGTTTCTTAAGAAGAAAAGAGAAATAACGAAAATATAGCGTCGAAATTTTCATTTGAGATTATCTAGGAAAATTCGCAGAAACTCTTTAAAAATATTTGTGTAAAATGGTTTAAATTACTTTTTTTAAAAACTCACCACTTTCACTTAATATATTTTATGTCGACGCGTTTCGTGACCGATTCAAGGTCCTTTCTTCAAGACGTGCGTGCGGCGCGACTGATTCCGCGGTCGCTGGTGTGAAAGTGCGTTTTTAAAAAAAAGTAATTTTGACTATTTTACACAAAACTTTCACTGTTTGTTCAAATTGTTTAAAAAAATTTTGTAGCCTTTTAAAAATATTGATTAAAAATAAAACGTAACCGTGGTGTACTGCATAACGTCATAGAGAAAAAAAGGAGGTGTTTGCATTTCGGGCATCTTGGAATTTTTTGATGACTTGATGACGTAGGTGGGTACAGCGACGTTTTTATCCTGTCGATTTTCTTGGAAATGGTGTAATTTAAGGAAAAAAGTCATTCTATAAAAAGTGCTTGAAATTATATAATGAGTTGATTTAAGTAAAAAAAATCGGACATTATGGTCCGTTTTTCATATTTAGCTAAACGTCACTGTACCCACCTACGTGATCAAGTCATCAAAAAATTCCAAGCTGCCCGAAATGCAAACACTTCCTTTTTTTTCTCTATGGCATAACGCCGCAATCAGAGATAAATACGCTTCCTTTCGCGCGCACCCGTCCGCCTTTGAATCCATTCATCTCTTGAATAACTTGAACATGGTTGCTCTACGATTTCTTACGTGTTGTTTTTTTTAGGGGCTGGAAGCCGCCCGCGTAGCGTCCACAGTTTCCGAGTCTTATCGGCCCTTAATCTCATCTAAAAAAAGATCATACAGGAATTAGCGAACAGTAGCGTGGCGTGTCTTTCGATGTATCGGTTGTTCTGCCATTTAAACCTATGGGAAAGGATCGATAATCAGGGTGCTCGCCACGAACACCTTACTAATCGATTCTTTACCACAGTCTCAAATGGCGGAACATCGGTAAATCGGTAATTTACGCCTCACCACTGTTAGGGAATATCTATGCTTACTTACGCAAAACGTACGACTATATTCAAGTAAGAATAACTGAGGACAAAAAAAATCATTGAATTGTGCGTCCTCCGTCACAGCTGCATTGGAACTTCTCGTTTACATCCAATCTTTAAACACAAAATTGTTCTGGAATAATGAGTCAGATGCTTTTTTACCCAATATTCAAAAATGGCAATAGCGGGAAAAAATTGTCCAACAAGAGTTTTTTTTTTTTTACAAAAAATTTTATGAAGCAATTATCCCGAGTCCATTCTATCAGCTTTTCATTTTTCCACATGAAACCTTCAGAAAAAGAGGAAAGTTATCAAACAAATTCGTGATTCCGATAGCAGTAGCTGTTACTTCAAGACTTCTAACGAAAAATAAGAGAAAAAAAAAACGACTATGTGTGCACTTTGGCTTGGGGTGGGAGGAAATCAGCGTTACAGTCCTGCCGAATTAATACGTAGAATGCGAAATAATATTATATAGTCCATGCTATGCGCAAAACCAAAAAATGGACGTAAGATTTCCAGTAAAATTACTGCTATGTAGTAAAAAAAAAAAAAAAAAACTCGTCGAAGTGCAACGCGGCAAAAAGAATCCAAATGGGTGTGCCAAACCGTAAATGCAACCACTTTTTATGCCACTTCTGACTCAAAACTTTAAATTTTTGTTTCATCCACTGTAATCGATGTACATCATCAACAGATATTAATTATCAAAATGCGAATACTTAGCTAACCTTCGATTAAAATAGCAATTCATTTATTTTTTCAATTTCTTTTTTTTTTTTTTTTAAGTTTTAATCTTAGCAAAAGCTAGAAGCGACTATTGCATTTCTTTCAGTTAATAGTCATAAATTCTAGGGATCACGAAAAGACAATTTAAAGAAGACTCGTCATTAAAAACTTATCGTCCTCGCGAGAAAAATAAGCTTGGAGGGAACGAGTAGCAAAGGTCGACATCGGCAATGGTCGATTCGTGGCGAACGGTCAGAGGTCGATTCGCGAACGGTCATACGTCGATGCCCGAACGCACCGAACCAATCGAACCTAGTTCACCATTGTGCATTTTATTTTACTTTTCATTTTATCGTTTGTTGCAAATGGAGCATTATGTATAGGCTGCTTGTCTTTGCCGTGGACGACACTAAAGACCTCTAAGTTTAAGTAGCTCTCTTAGCAGAACGAGAGCCATACTGGATCAGGAAATTCCATCAATGGTTGTAAATTAAACTAAATTTATGCTTTGTTTCTGACCCTTAAAGTAGATACCTAAGTAAACAGGTCTCGATTTTTAATTTGACCTCGACTGATGAGCAATAAAAGCCTAGCGTATTAATGTCTTCCTTTTCTTCATCAGAGAAAGGCTATGTCCAATAATAGACTTAATTGAAAATGAACTTTGGAGAAACGTTCTCCTCTTAATTTTGCACCATGATTTGAAGAGAAAGGTCTTCAGGATTTTTCCATTCTGATACTTGGAGGGAATTTAAGTTTTTTTAATATCTTTTCTAATAAGACCCAGCTGGGGCGCTAAGTGGCTTTTTTTATTTGTTTTTATCTTTTAATGTGATTAGACATACACATCAATGGTGAACCTAGAAAAATTTCCATTGTGCAAGGAATATGGATTGATAGCATCTCAGAATCGGTGCGTTACATGCAATTTTTCTTCATGTACTGATCCGTTATGCTTCAAAATAGTAAGAAATTTAAGAACATCTGAAATGATGCAACTGCAGATAGGATAGTGGTTAAGTGATGTCACCTTCATTATGCATCCCCTTAAAATGGAAGGATTTATAAAATGAACTTCAAATTTCTTCAGAAAGTGAAAAACTCTTATGAAGTTGCGTGTAAAAATCAATGTCTCATTTCTGTGTTTTCAGAAACAAGTCGCGGTGAAAATGCCTAATTTTTTTTTTAATTTCATGGAAAATAAACTTGATTTTGCTCGTCTTTGAAAGTATCATGTCCTACCGCAATGTGCAAAAAGAATGCTCGATAGGTACCTATGTCATAACTTTTTCCATGTTTGAATTAAAATGTTCCGATTAGGACTAGTGGGAGAAGTTCCAGTTGTACCTACTTCTTTGAGGCTGGGCCTCAGCCGGCTCTTTCACTTTTGCAGTCAAGTATACTTACAATTAGTGTTTCATCCTCTTATCTTTTTGTGTTCGTGTTTTCAGCACCCTGTCTCTCTTTAGTAGGGAGCCGAGGCACCCTTCTATGACTCAGTCTTGTCACGTTACAGTATGAGGAACTGCGCAAAAGCAGATTGAAGCAAAGGAAACTGTGTCGGTAGTAAATTCTAGGTATCCTACATGAATGTATTTATTTCCAAGTAACTCCTGTGGGTAACAAAACGTTGGCTTCCACATCAAGAATAAAGTTGTCAAAGTAGAGGCTTGAAAGCAACTTACAATGAGGTAGATGTAAAGACCTGTGATATTAAAGCGTATTAAAGGTGATAAGGAACTTTACCATCGAAGAAATCTTCAGTCATGGCGACTATGACCATGGAGCAGAGACGTTTCCCTCGCTGTATAAGAAAATCTGCCACTAAAGTTTTTCAAGAACAAGAAAAGCTACAGTTTCATCTGCATTTTTCATCAACTTGGTTCTCAAGAAACCTTCAATGATCAGACGCAATGATATGCTCCTCTGGCGTGGTAGCGAGTGGAGATAATCTATGAACTGCTGAAAGACTACTTTTTCCTCAAAAAGTGGATTTTTCCACCTACCTAAGCGAAAGTCGTAGAATGTCCACTCAATTAGGGCTCAGACTGAAAAAGAAATTAATTAATTAATTTAAACTGACTCAAAAACACTTCTGGATTGAACAGCTTCGATTAACTTCCCACCGTTCCGACAATGAACAGCAGTGGCTAGACAAGAAATTACTACTAAACAGACACACTGCCAAAAAAATAATTTATCCGAAGACATGCGAAAATTTATTCAGTGAAAAATATTAGACATTCTTGACTATTAAATATAGGTAGATGTACTATTACTATTACTAATGTCCTCAAAAGGGGTTAGTTTAATGAGAAACAATAACAAACTCGTCCGAACTCGCCCCGGCGAATGTTCATGACATTCGCGGCAGTTCGCGGAACCATTCGACCCGTTCGCTTCGAGTCGACGACTGCCCTTTTTTCGAATTCGACTTCTGCCGATGTCGACGATTGAACTCCGCTCCTTGGAGGTAGGTAATATAGTGCCACAACCTAGCGGCCGCGGTTTGAACTAACGCGGGTCAACTGGTGCTCAGCTGTTCGAAGCACATGGCGATCAGTTTGTGTTTACCGCGGTGTTCGGCGTGACGTGCCGTCAGATGCAAATGCGAATCGTGGAATCCTCGTGAATTCTCTCGTTGGATAATAACTGCGTCGTGATCGAGTGGATTTCTAGTTAAGTTTCAATCCCAAAATAATCCGGGTTCTTTGACTTCAATTTCTGTCGAGCGTCTATCGTGTCGAAGCTTTAAGTAGTAGTTATAAGTGCGGGGTATTTTAGTGGTGGTTTTCCTTGTTTTAGAATCTATTGAAAATACATTTGTGCTTGTTGTTATCACTTCATTGGATCTTATCGCCGGATGATTGGATTTTATTCTCCTTGGTGTTTCTTTATTCAATGAAACTGACTGCTCTTCAGATTGAGGTAATTCTTTGAGAAAACGTTTTACGCATGTCAACTCTACTGAATTCGGGACCATCTTCTCTAAGGCTATATGCTCTTGTTATCTCTTGTTTTTCTTAGACCTCCGGCTGTTTGATACACACAAACGCTGACCACTTATCAAAAACCGATGAATTAATTTATTAATCTTAAAATGCTCAATCAGAACAGGAAATGTTAATCGCAGTGTCAGAAATGAACTAAGTCCTGCAGAAAGGGACCAAGTCTCGTCGAGATTGAATCGAGAAAAACAAGTTTTGGTTATAAATGAGGCACTCTTAGAGATCCCTCTTCACCTCTCCTATTCCTCTATTTCTTCAAGGTTTCCTCCATTTTCTCGTTTCAAATAATTGTTCTCGACTTTGGATCTTTGAAAGTCAGCAAGGAGAAGAAGAGTAAAGCTCCAAAGTTCTGTCCACCGCATTTAAAGTCTTGTTTTATCAAGATAAAGAAATCAAGAGGCGGTAGAACCGTGTGTCCGATGTAAATAACATATCGACGGTGAAACTACCAAACCACGTATCTCGCTTTGCGACGTCGCAGACTTCCTGTCATACTTTATTTTTTAAATGAAAAACTATTTAACGTCCAGTCTTGAAAATTTCTGTGATTTTTCCTCTTCGCGCGGAGAAAATTCTGTGAAAATTTCAAGGAATGATATTGATTCGGTCTACTTCCAAAAAATAAAATGTGAGCGTAGATTTTTAAACACCGCAAACGAGATACGTGGTTTGGTAGTTTCACCGTCGATATGCGTCCTTTTCGAAGATGCACAGGTATCTACACCGTGACAACTCTATTCTCGTATACCTATTCCTAATTTCATGTCTGAATCGTTACGCTTCGCAGTCACTCCATCGGCGTAAAACTGCTGTGATAATAATGGTTTACATAATATGATTTACATACCCACACTTCAGTCTACGGGTGTACAGTCGACGTCGTTTTCCTCACAAGAATATTTCAATATTCACATGCATTTAGGAGGATGCAAGTCCAGCTATGTCTCTTTTCTCTGCTCTAATTTGTAATTCTCACACCCACGTGGTTTGCGCTCATATCTTTCAGGTGACTTAAGTATCTAATGGGAGAGTCCCGAAGTGTTAGAATGTGGTGCAGTGATAATCACCCAGATCACATGGAGGGGGGGAGGGGGGGCTAAAAAAAAGCCAACCGATATGCAGTTTACTAGAAGTATGTGTATGTCGATGACCGAAGTGTGAAACCACGTATCTCCGTTTGCGACGTTGCAAACTTTCTGTCAAACTTTTTTTTTCTCTGCAAGACCAGTCATGACGTAAATTCTTGAAAAGTTACTTGATTTTTCTTCTCTGTAAGCGGAGTATTTTGTAAAAGTTTCTAGTCATAAAATTGGTTTGTTTCTCATCGGAAAAATAAAACAGGAGCAGATAATTTGAAACACCGCAATGGAGGTACGTATGGTATGTTGCAGCGGTACTGCAGGTTAATGATGTATAGTACAGAGTACTGTTTTCTTCTGTCAACGTCTTCAAATTCATTGGTTAAGAGAGTAGAAGGAGCAGGGGGAGAGGGCTGAGGGGCATAGACCACTTTTCCGAGTAAGCATGTTTTCAAGTTGCAAATAAAGTAGGTCAAATTCGATTGTAATCGGATATGATTGGATCATGCACGGATTGAGTTCAGAATGAGTGAGCTGGAGTCTTAGTCAAGCATGAAACTCAAAAACTTCCAACGTAGATGTACGCAGGCGCAAGCATATGCGTTTGAATGTTTAAAAACGGTGTCGATTAATTTTTGTCTCCAAATCTGCTCCCTGTCAGCAAACATGAATTTCACCTGCTTCAGCTCATCCGATGAACAGGGTGTGTTGGACTTTTATTACATTAAGTTTTTTCAAAAAGGATTTGTTTATATTCCACCCATTCGAGGGACCAATCCCGAGAGAGCTTAACAAGAATATTCTAGTTTCTGGAGATGAGGCTTGCTTGAATATTTCCTGACCGCATTTTTGGAAGTAATTGGAGAAATTTCAGCTGAATCCGCCTCTATTTAGACGCCAACGCAACGGTGTCATCGATGCCCCGAATATCCATCAAGTCACCAACCCGGAACCTGCTCTAGCTGTGAAAATGTAATTGACACTGGTCTTGCTTTAGCTTAGAATTTCGGAACAAGCATGCAGCTTCCGAGAACTTTCTCCAGCCGACCAAATTTTCACGTTTTCGTTTTGCCTTCTCCAAGAGCGGCTCGTATTTCGAGATCCTCCTGCTGAAACCTTTAGAATGTTGTCATGTTCCTATGTTCATTAGAACACCAATCACTAACACGCATATCGACGGCGTAAGTCCGCAATCACATATCTCGTTTGATGTGTCTGAAAATATCTGCCTCTATGATTTTTTTTTTTTAAAGGGAAACTGATTGCCATCATTCCTTGAAGTTTATGCAGAATTTTCTTCGCACTGAGAAGAAAAATCACGGCAGTTTTTAAAAAAATTGCCGTTAAATAGTTTTCCGTTTAAAAAATAAAGGATGGCAGGAAGTCTGCGACGTCGCAAACCGAGTTATGTATTGCCAATTTACACCGTCGATATTCAACACTTATATTTAGTGAAGATTGGTGACTTTTTGAGAAAATTTTAACATATGCGGATCAAGAGGATAGGAGAATGAAATTAGCTTTTGGACCGTTTTAGCAGAAAAGAACTAAAGGCACATCAGCTATTGCCAAATTTAACTGGAAAATTTAATTTTTTTCAAAAGAATGTTTGTGCGGATTTTATCGAAAATTTGAAGAAATTTGCTTCGTACCATGCAAAAAATTCACTGAAATTTGTGCAGTGATCCGGGCAACCGTTTTTATGCAAAAAATTGAATTACCGAGTCAAATTTGACAATAGCTGATGTTGCTTGGTTCCTTTCTGCTTAACGCTGTCCATTTTCAATAAGGCGATATTGGTTCGATTTTTAGGACGCATATAGCGTGCGTTTTAGCTTGCAAGAGGCAGCAACGCTTTTCTGGGTGTCAATATTTTTCCATACTCTTAAGTGCCCGCAATCACTTTAATTTTTTTTCGCATATAGGTATAATTTGAGTTTTTGCTCTGAACAAAAGATTTGTTTATAACAGAAGGGTTTTACTTCGGAAATTTCTAGACCCCCTCCCCCCCCCCCCCCAATCGTTCATAGTTATTGCCCTTTCAAGTAATTTCCCAAAAGTCGTCGCGCACATTATTTTGGCTTTAGGTATCTTAATGACCTGTCGAAACTGAATGTATTCTTCTAGCCCTCGGCAACTCTTTATACCGATATATTCAAGTATAAAAATCACATTCGCCCATTGGACGTTCACAAGTAGATATACAGATCTCCACAAATTGAAAATGAGAATTTGCATAATCTTCATCGGGGTTTTCTCATCCTTTTTTTCCTTTGATTCTCGACAGTCTAATTTGACACATCAATTTGGAAGGAAGCAAATGGTCGGTCGAAAACACTTGAGATTTTGGAGGGTCAAGTCTGTCAATTATTTTTTGTCAAAATAAATTGAAAATCATCAATTACACATTCTTGTTCCTTTCGGCCATGGACTTCGTCCACCTTATCCTCCCGAAAGTGCGGTTTCATTGAGTGGCGTGGCGTGCTTTGCGATGTATCGATTAATCTGCCACTCAAACCTGTGGAAAAAGATCAATGAACAGGGTGTTCGCGACGAGCACTTTAATAATCGATTCTTTACCATAGCTTCTAATGGGGAAGTATCGATAATAATCGATCATTCACGCCTCGCCACTGGTTTTCATTCCAAGTCTGACCTCGCTTTTAAGAGATATTCGTAAATTGGACGTATTTTAACAAATCGACAGTATAATATACTGTAGTCCCCGTGGTTTATGCTCACTATCGATCCATGGACCTATTTATTACCGTGCTAGGGAAAAACGCCGTATGAACCTTCAGGCGTTGCCAAATTACCTTTGATAAAACAAGAATTTCCCGGTAAACTTATGAATATTTTTCTTTCAATTTTTCAGAGAATTATGTTCGTATTTTGTTTTAAAGTTCCTGAAAATGTCAAAGAAAAATATTCACAATTTTCCTCAAAAATAAACATTTTATAAACAGGATTTGGCAACTCTTGAATGTTCATACAGCGTTCTTCCTTAGCACGGCAGTTTAGATCTCCTATTCTTAACTCATGTTTTTTGATTCTCTGTCGATTGAATCACACGAGTCTTTATCTCAAGTTCGGTTGGATAGCAAGAGATTGGGGGAAGGGAGGAAACGGTCATAATAATTCGCGGGAGTAACGACCGAAGCAGGTTTTCTTGATTTGGAACGGTTGGAGGCCCGCGCGACACGGCGAGCGTCAGGTTCAGCTGTACTTAGGTCAACTTCAACTCCAGCGTTGTCATTAAAGTCTGGAACGTCAATGATTTTCAATGTGAATGAGCTGTACCTTGAGGTGGTAGAAGGTACAACACTTTGGGAAAAGATTTAGTCGATTAATCCTTTGATAATTGGATTGGGGTGCTTCAAATAACTTTCCATTTTTTTTAGACCCTGAAAGAAGACCCAAATTCGAGGAAAATAAAGTTTTCGAAACATCGATCCCTGTAATAAAAAGTCACTTGGATCTAGAGTCCAGACTCTTAATAACATTGAAAAGAAAAAATACTCCTGATTCAATCCGATTTTTCCATGAATCGAAGAGCCTAGCCTCTTGATTTGGAGAATTTCCTTTTGATGCACGCACAAAGAACGATTGAATCGAGAGTATTTTTTCTTGTCAATGTTTTTAAGAGTCTGGACTCTAGATCCAAGCGAATTTTTTTTCCACTGACACTGAGCCTTACATGCACTGACACTGAAAATGAACATTGGCCACGTTGTAGTGTGTGCCGAATACTGGCAGACAACCATTTTCCGTGTCAATTCAAAAAGTGGTCAAAACTAAAATCTCGAGATTGTCACATAATGTCGTCTGGCTCTTGGACTGTACTGTGTCAGCGCTGAAGAAGCCCTGTCTACGGGGCGAGAGGCGTCTGAGATAAATCGGGAAAAAAGGTCAGAATGCTCGTGAAATTTTTTTGTATCATATTTTTCAATGTACCTACAAAACCATCGAAATTCGACAGTCCACTGGTAAAAAAAAACTCTTGGTTCAAGAGTGCAGTTTCTTGTCGCCGGATTGAAGAGTCTGGACTCTTGTTTCAATGCAAAATCCGCTTGAATCAATGCAAAATCCGCGTGAATCAATGCTAAATCCGCTTGAAACAAGAGTTCGAAACCCTTAAATCCGGCGACAAGAAACTGCACTCTTAAGTCAATGCAATGCGGCATTGGTCCGCAAGAGGTTTTTTTTTACCAGTGTCGAATAACGCAAAACTGACGTAGCTTTCAAATAAACCTTTCTTACGCGCACGCACTGTTCTTTTCTTCAGCACGACAGTATGCTGATTGCTGACTCCCATTCACCCGGATTCTTTTTTTCGTTTTATGGGTCGTGGTGGCAATGCCGCTCTTCGTTCTGCACCGCGCGTTGATTTTATCGAATTTGGCCGAGAGTTGGACTATCTCACCTCTCCTGATTGAGATTTCACCTCATCGAGGAGGCCCGCGCACCACCCGCGCGAGCCCCCCCCCCCCCCGCCCGCCATGACGCGATGAAAATGGGCTATCAGCCACCGGATCTGAAAGTTAGGTGTCAAGCTCCCCGGTGCAATCGCACTGCTCGACAGCTCTTGAATATCGGGGAAATTTTATCAGCGTCTTACGTAAGTTTAAGACGCTGAATTGATTGCTCGTATGATTCGTATGTCCAATTTACTCTTTGAAAAAAATACTCCGGCTCTGAGAGCTGTATACTCACGGACTATACAGGGTGTCCCAGGATTAGGTGCGAATTCTGAAGGTGTCGATTCTTTGCGTTAAAAATAGATGTTTGTGTTTTATAAATTGTTTCCGTAAACGCCTTCCTTGGGGGCTACGACCTGCCACAGTCGGCGAAAAAAATCGTCTTCATTTAAAAAATTAGACGAAAATTTTCGAGGAATGAAGTCGTATTTTATTCAATTGCCATTAAGCACTCTGTAGCCGAACTTATTACATTTTTCGATCTTTTAATAGTGCAGTACTCTGAAAAAAAAAAATGTTCGTGCTCATCGTCCGTTCTAGGCTCAAAGGCCGAAAATTACGGGTGCTGGAGCCGTCCCTTCTATTGCTCCAGGTGCTACGCTCGGAACTTTTGGCCCCTGAACCCGGAGAGCTTATTTTCTCCAAGCACTTAAAATAAACCTTAGACTCCATCGTACTTTGTATGTATCCTCACCTTTAATCGTTTCGACAGCTAAATTTTTTGATGGTTCAAGGCTGAATTTTTCAATAGCTGCATCTTAACTCAGAGAGACACTCTCTTTTCTTAGGATAGTCAACGTCGAGTGATTTCGAGAGCAGCGAAACCAATCCAATCGTCCGGAGCCAATCATCCTCAGTTCACCTGCTCATCCGCTGTTGTCAATATTAATCAATGTCTTAATAATGAAAAATTATACATTATTAGTATACGATTATAAAAAAAAACTATGCTTGAAAGCTCGAAGATTCATCCTCTTAAACTTTTTTTTTGCTATCTTTTTCTGATTTCAATCAATGATTAAATGAGGCTGTTAACAGAATAGACTATGCTCATGAAGAGTGATGGACGCTGGTTTCCCTTGAGATCCCAAGAGTCAGAAAAATGGCAGTGACAGTAGATGACAGCGGCCTGATTATTGAAACTGATAGACAAATGGACGTATTTCTGTCGAACGGAACTATATGCATTATGACGTGAGCCCTGTTATGCACATATTCTTATGGGTCTCAGGGCTCATGTCTTAATGCACATAGTTCCGTTTATAGAAATACATCCAAATAATGCAGCGATTCTTTTGGCTAAAACGGGCGATTGTTATAGACCAGGGGGAAAATGATAGACTATAACTTCCGGGTCTCTCGTCGATTACCATTGGTTAGTTTATAACTTACTTCTGTTATCCATTGCAACCACCCGCTCAACCAATAGAATCGCTCGATTTTCTCTTTCTCTGCTCCGTCTATAGCTTTGTCTATCAGTTTCAATAATCAGCCCGCTGGGGCTGTTGCAAAGCTTTAACGGTTGGCTCTTGATGCACTTATTGCCGACCTCGCCATAAAGCGATCTAGGTATAAAAAGACATTGTCCCCATCATGGAAAAAAAGAGCACGGGGTTGTTGAGTGATATGAACATTTCCAATGAATTTTGGTAGAGGTACCCCAATAAATAAGGTTACCAACCCAAATGTTGTGGTACTACCCCAACTTGGGTTGCGGCACTACCACAATTAATTGGAAATGCCCATATCATCCAACAAATTGGAGTACTCAGCGCCACAATCCTAGGGGATAACCTTTCACACTTTTTTCCCCGTGATGTTTCGCACAAAATTGCGATTCCAATATTAGATGTACCTATTTATGATTTGATACAAGCAAAATAATTTGTTGTTAATTTGAATCGTCAATCGCAACTATCGCATTATTTTGGATGTTTTGACGTAAATGCGTATCTCGATTTCCGCGCCCTGTATAACTATATGCGGTCCGTATAAACGTTTTGCTTACCGCCAAAACTACACAAGATTACATTTGGAAGATATTGGTGGAGCTATAGAAGAAACCACTCAATGGCACATTTGCAGTGCAACGCAAAAACGCCGTAAGCGCCATTTTACATGTTTTGGAAACAACTTATCATAGCAGAAAAACTTGTGTACCTTGGGACAATGTTTTTACAGAATTATTTTGCAAATACTATCAAGAACTTAACTCAAAAATTTTAGGTGCATGGGCAAAACAATTTTTATTTTACAAAGTGTTCAGTTTCAAAAGATGCGGGAAAATCTCGATGGATTTACGACGTTCTTGCTAAGCACGGCAGACATTTCCGATATTGTTCTGCTGATCTGCCACGAGGTATCGGGTAGTGCCGGATCTGTGCGGGATTTTACGGACCACGCGGCAACCACTCATAAAATTAGGAGGCGCATGATACCACCCGGCAGACAGTTGTGGTCGCTAATGAGCCATTGTTATCCATTCGTTCGAGAATCACTAATGCGCGAAGAGGCAAACAAATCGATGACACCGAAATCATCGGTGTTTACGCACTGTCTCGTCGAGCCTCTGTCTCCCTCGCTGCCCCCTGTCTCCAGAAAGGGGCACGCGGGGGAAAGGGGGGGGCAGAGGGGAAAGTGAGGGGGCGATCGGCACAGGTGTTGGCAGCGATTAGCACCTCAAATCGCTCATCATCGTGTGACGTTGTCAGTTATCTCGCGAAGAGCCGATGTTCCTCGTCATCTTTTTTGTAGATCTTTCTCAAGTCCACCAATTCTGCCGTGCTAAGGAAAAACGCCGTATAAACCTTCAGGCGTTGCCAAATTTCCTTCGATAAAACACGAATTTCCTGGTAAATTTATGGATACTTTCCATTAGATTTTTCAGATAAGTTTGTCCGCAATTTCACCTGAAGTTCCTGAAAACAGGAGAAAATATCCATAATTTTCCTCGAAAATAAACACTTTATTGAAAGAAATGTGGCAACTCTCGAATGTTCTTACAGCGTTTTTCCTCAGCACGGCAGAATTAGAAAGAGTGCAGCCACTGGAGGATTCACCTCTGATTGGCTCAGACATCCTATACTTTATGAAGCTTTTAGGATGAATAGAAATTATGGGCGTCACATGCAGATGCTTCAAACCGTCGTTTCCTCTTATGAAAGAACGCAACTGCATTTCAATGTTGCCTAATTTCCCCTCGAAAAATTAGTAAAAGCACGTAATTTATAACGTTTGAGTTTCCGTGAGTGCAATCAGTATTCTACTTTCACCTACTTCTGCTAATAATTTGACTACAAATCCCCTGATCAAGTACTGCGTAGCGATTGGAAGAGAGAAGACTAAACTGTCTTGCCAAGGGAAAACGCCGTATAAGCCTTTAGATGTCACTAGATTCTCTATTCTAAAAACAAAATTCGCTGGAAGAATTTTAAATATTTATTTTCTAATTTTTCAGATAATTTTGTTCGCAACTTGATCTAACATATCCGAAAAGTTCACCAAAAAATATGCACAACTTTCCTAAACAGTACATGCTTTATCCGGAGAAATTTGGGAACTCTCGAATGTTAATGCGGCGTTTTTCCAAAGCACGGCATTAGGGCAAGGGAATTAGGAAAAAGAGAGAAATTTCCGGCAAGTGAAATTTTGGCACGCTTGCGCCCACTGGTTGAATTTTTACGATGGTATCATCATCAATCAACGTAAGCATTCGACATCGCCTAAAATTTGCCTCACCTCGCAGTGATTCCTCGGAGCTCAGTATCAAAAATCCGGTTATTCCACTCGGGCCTCAGATCGGAATTTCAACCGCGAATTTTTTGTAGGACTGAAAGTCTCATTCCGTACGCTGAATTTTCGGTTTATGGAAGGAAGGTGCTACTCCGCCTTGTGTTTGTATTCATTTATGCAATCGCACACTGAACACTCTTTTCTTTATTGCCAGCCTCTCCGAGGCTCAAATTTTTTCCGAAGCCGTCGAATTTTGAGGACTCAAAATTAGGTTAATTATCGTTCTTGATGAGGCATTGCGTCTCTTTTCATTAATCTTAATTACCTCAACTGCGTTGCTCGGAAGTGCCAAATCGAACCTTCCAAATCTGGTTAAGTGGTTCGTCGGTTAATGGATGTGGATATGCTATTGTTATTAATTACTTCTTTCTTTCTTTCTTCATAATATTGACGTTTTATTGCGTGTTGGTTGAATGCAACTATCATTTCGCGATTTTATAAGTGTTACCACTGTCCAAGTAAGTGTCTGCGGTTTCTTCTTCACCCTGATAAAAAAAAAACTCCGACCGTGGAAGCCGTACTTACGGGCTGTATAGACAAACCGTCCGCATTCCGGGCTCAGAGACCGAAAGTTCAGGGCATAGCCCCCGAAGTAATCGGGGCTACAGCTCCAGGACCCGAAACTCTCGGACTCTGAGCTCAGAACGGACGGTATGTCTATATTAATTTATTTAGTTAATTTTTTTTCAGTGCATGCTGCTTGTCAGTCGGCAGTCAAGGGACAATTTGCTTCTCATATATAAAAAAAATACATTCTTTAAATATTTCTGTATGTTAATCGGAACAACTAAAAACAAACAGTAATGCTCATGCTTCCAACATGTACACCAAAGAAATAATTTGAAGGGAGATGTTTTGACGGTTACGTATTTGTAGTTCTTTATATAGAGGACTCACTCTTCCTCAAAAAAATAGCTTTAATTCGATAGGAAAAATTGAGCCTTCCAATTGGTGGTTAAGGTTGCAGGTGCAGCGTTTTTTCTCTAATAAACTGGTCGATACCCATTGAGCCAATCTAGTTTGAACTTTGTTTCGGAAACGATTAGGATATTCATATTAATTTATGCAAATGCTATCGTCCACTGGATAAGGACTTCATTCCACAAGAACTTAAAAATAAGTTATTGATATGAAGAGAGAGTTGAATGATTTATGATCAATTTGCGACAAAAACGCCGGGGCACGTCGAACTAAACCGGGTAGTTAAAGCGCTTTGATGTTTGTCGTTGAGAAAACGTAGTTTCGAAGGAAGGCACAGGAAAAGGTAAAGGCACGAAATTAATGAGTCAAAATCGCTCCAACAATTGGCTCAAAAATGAATTTTTGTACAAAGTGGTACAAAACAAAATTTCTCACAACTTATTCTTTTGAGAATTCAAGATCTCAAAATCTGATCCCCAGGGTTACACTAGTGAAATGAACATTATACTATGAAAGACTGAAATATCCGTGAGAGATTTCATGGAATTCTATTAAGTTTTGGAAAATATGACTCAAATTCTTAGGGGCTTGGTATGCATAAAACACTTCACTGGAAAAAATCACATTGGATTTAGAATTCTAGAGTCCAGACTCTTAAAAACACCGACAAGAAAAAATACTCTTGATTCAATCAAAATCTAGCTTAAATCAAGAACCAAGCCTCTTAATTTAAGCGGATTTCGTTTTGACTCAAACAAAAATCCGATTGAATCAAGAGTATTTTTCCTTGTCAATGTTTTCAAGAGTCTGGACTCTAGATCCAATGTGTTTTTTCCAGTGTTTAAATAACACTAGGTAAATAGCAAAAAGCATTTACCTTTCCTATAATCTTGAAAAATATTTGTGAATTTCATGAAATACTTCTCATAAAACTTCAAGATTAAACATTTGTCATGAAAAATGTCAACCCTGCTGATTTCCTCCCCACTCAACCTCACAAAAATTGCTTCACCGTTTTGTCTCCGTGTTTTTCGCTTCCTGTAGACGATCACGCATTTAAACCTCGCAAAAGTGCAATAAGCACACAATGTAATAAAATCAAGTCTGAATATAATGAGAGCGGAGAGCGATCTGCGATCTTCTATGAATGAATTTTGTATTTTTCTCCGAAATCGTGGAATACGGGTCGTTTTGGCGTCGGTGCCATGTATGTGCCGTATGCCGTTGTGCCAGGGCACTAATGAGCAAAGCTGCATAGTGTTCCGCCCTCATGGCGCTGGCGCAGCAAGTCATCGCTCTTACTTATATCATCTGAACCGGCTCGTTACACGCTCGCACGGCCGCGAACGTACGGCCAAGCTAAACAAAAACGGCGTAACAGTGGTGGAGTCCCCTGTGCACATAAGATGTTTCTGTAAAGCACACCTGAGTTGCGCTGTGGTGCTTTGCCGTGGCCTTATTACAAGCTCAATCCAATTTTTTGCAGCCTCATTCACAAGTGCTGAAAACAACGGGTTGAGCCACGTTCTTTGGCAAATACCAAAATTATAGCCTCCAGCCCCCTTTTTTGATGGTTTTTGTACAGCGTAGGCGTAAAATTTCGGAAATTTATTTTTGTACACTGGGAAAAAAACACATTGAATCTAGAGTCCAGACTCTTGAAAACATTGGCAAGAAAAAGGACTCTTGATTTAATCAGATATAAGCTTAAATCAAAAAGGAATCCGCGAAAATCGAGGGACGTAATTTAATTTTTTGTTTATTGTGTGTTTTTGTGAATTTATGTGATTTCACCTTAAGAGCACGATTCTATGAAACATAAGCAACACAACCAATGCAGTTGTGTCAACCAAACACTAGGATGACCCAAAGAATGCCACATACGCATCATAATCAATCCAATTGTGTCAACCAAACATTAGAATGTAGCCCAAAGAACTTTAATTCCTGAGCACAATTTCATTGGGTGGTTTGCAGGTTAAAGGAAGACAAGAAGCAAAAGAGAAGAGCTAACGTTTTATATCCAAACTACAGACTATGTCGTCCTTGTCACTAATTTTGCTCTGTGCAGTCCATTGTGAAATAAGTTGTCAAATTCTTTAGAGCCCTTTCATAATTTTTGCGTTAAGTCTTCGTTGATTAAACGGATGCGTGTGAAGCATTCTTTTCCAAGGCGTATAGGTGTGTTATTTGCACGTGGTCTGGCAGTCTACCTCGAGCCACCCATTGCATTGTCCTGCATTGGGTCGTTAAATCGCCTACCTACCTGCAGATTTTAGCGCATTTATCGAGAAGCACACATGATCGGAGAGAAGAGATAAAATATCCTAGCCATCCCGTATTGCACATTTGCCGTATTTTTAGATTTTATCTTTTATACAAATACTCTGCGATAATCAACAAAAAGAACGTTACATTTGCCTGGCTTATGGGTAAGAGCCGTTATGATCAGTTCTTACTTATGCTAGACTACTATTTTACTATCGCTGGCTCACACATGAAAGAACTTATTTTCGTGGAGAAATACCGGAGGCACATAAGCTGCTTCTTAATTGAGCCAGAGATAGTTTTTCTTTAAGTGTGTTTTCTGAAGGAAATACACTGCACTATTGCGTTCTCCCCTGATGTCAGACCTGGACCAAAGACCATTTAATAAGCATCGATCATGGGTCGTAGATTACGAATATGCATACCATTCTAATTCATTTATATATGGATTGCATCTAGCAAAAGGGAACCAGCGCGATTACAATGTTTTCAGAATCGTGCATATCCATCTTTATCTAAGAAAATTTCCATAGGAGGAAATAGTTTCCGCTTTTTCACCAAAAATGTGTTAATTTTGAAGGAAAATAATTGTGTAAACTTTGATAATGTGCATACATTTAGTATTTTTAAAAGAAAGGAACAGGTCGCGCAATTTTAAAAATACTGTAATTGTGCTGGTTCCTTTTTGCTAAATGCAATCCATGTATAAATATTTTTTTGAATTATGTGGTCCAATTTAGTATGCCTTAACGTGTCATAAAGGAGCCGTAAAGTGCAGTATCCCATACATTTGTGTGTGCATCATGACGTCACATCAGCCGAGTGTAAGGTTAGGACAGTAAAGTGAGGACAGGTGCCACATTTTACAATACGTTTCGATATCCTTCATTTTTGTGTGTGATCTCCGGGCTCGAAAACAGAAATAGTTTAGCCCACCGTGCGAGGGTGACATGTTTATTTAATGCGTGAGTCAATAACATCGATATCCGAATCACTAATCTCACTAGTATCCGACCGCTCGAAGAATTTATCACATGCTTATTAGTAGAGGTTTGAAACTATGCCCATTTAACATTTTTCCCTCCCATTCTAGTAAATCTTCTGAAAAAACCTTCGCAGCTTGAGTGGTTTGGTGTTGGCGCATGGCGCTGTAAACATCGGCGCGCGGATGTCGGCGCTCACAATGGATTACAGTTGTTCCCCGTCGTCGAAATCTCCCTGGGAGAGCGAACATCAAATAACTTGCTTAAATTATGGATGCCATTTCTCAACTCCGTATGCTTATTTGGTAGATTTTCTGTTTCGGCCATCATTATTATTGGGCGATAAATCTTGAGAGAGCGACGAGGGACCCTACTACAATACACACATCCGCATGGTGAATTTTAGAGAACAAGAGACTCAATCGTAGGATATTTATTCTAAAAAGGATCAATGTTGCACACATTTTTACATGCGTTTCTCAGATAATACTCTTGATATGGGCGAGGGAAGATTACGAAAAGGTCTGAGTAGTAATAGTAGGTGTTTTGCAATACTCATGAAATATATCGGGAAATTTGCAAGGTTGATCTTGTCAAAAATCATTTTAATATTTGTAGTTATAAGGTAAAATAACGTAACTAGCAATTTTGAAAAATCAATTTATCATCATTCTTGCCGCACTCAGTAAGCGGTGTAGGTAGCGATGTAGTTCTGTAATTTTTATGAGTATTGCATGGCAACGATAAGTGAAATTTCCTCTTTTTCAGCTTTTCTAAATTAAATCCTAAAATTTGTGTTTGAGGTTATGTTCTATTGTTTTGAACCAAACGATACACCGAACTACTATCAAAATCGATCCATTTCGTTCAATGCCAAGTTTTCAACCAAACTAACGAATCAGGACCGCAGGTCCTACGATTTTCCTGCGGCCATTGGTCCTACAATGTATGAAAGAAATAAGGAAAATCGACGAATTTTTGACAATTTTTTATTGGACGGTTTTTTCAGTTCGAACAAGAAGCTAAGCTCAAAATTGGAGCATTGGTTAATATATTTTCGATTGACTCTCGGGCATCTATAACAGCATAGGTGTTACGTTGGACACGACCTCGGCTACTGTCGAAGCCGGGTAAAAGATCATGGCTACCACAATTTTTTGCACGCGGATCTCTCACATCACAGTCGGTGGGCCCTTAGTCTTAGCTTGAAAAATCGACCGCGTCATCTCGCGAAATTAGGTGGAATGTTTTGTGCGGTCTTCCTCTCTGCCCTCTTTTTATTTTACACGCTTGGAAAAAATCATCAACACCCGGCTCGGTGTAACTGAAAACCAGGCTCCGCAGTTTTTCATTCTTACGTCTGCAAGGACAGAAGTTTTATCTTTGAATAAAGACCTAAAATTTTTAAAAATTTGTGCCAAAGTCTCTATTGGACGCGAAAAAATGCTAAGCTCACGAGTTTAGTGCGAATGAGAGAACCTTACGACAACACCGCCCCACAAAATTCGCGAATTCGCGGTATTAAATCGGAGACGGAATCGCACTCATACCCCGAATATTATATCTATATTCTATAGCCCGAATTCTAGTATTAACCAACTGGTACCTCGATGAGTTTTAACAATGAGCAACGTCGTTCAAAAATATGCATATCGCAGTTGATACACGGTAATGATTTCAAAAATATTTTTTTAATCAGGAGACGCACTTAAAAAAAGCACTGTAATTTATAAGCGGACGAATACGATAACCTTAAATACTGATTTTTTAGTTGCCGGTAAAAATTAGTATTATAAAAACAAACTTTTAAATTTCCATCGGTCACTAAAATTTTGAATCTTTCACAAGTCTTCATACTTAAATTCATTTCAACATTGATAAATCTCTACTTCCTTTGAGGTTTGTGTCCAGAAAAGGGTACAGTTCACATAGCCGAGTGCGCGTGTAGAAACAAAGAAAAGTATTATTTTCTTCACTATCCCCACAGAGTTGGTTTGACGGCCGGTTGAGCTTGAGCTTGAGATGGTCCCACGTTCGAGAAAAGCTGTACGAGCGTAGGTCCCAAATTCCGTAGGATCGGACCTAATCTTTCCCAAATGGGGCCCAGTCTAGGCCACACAGCCTCAAGAATGGACCTGATGATCGCCATCACTGCGTCCAGGCTCGGGCCTTGAGTCTGCCTGCGTTGACGGCTGAGGACGTTTGCATTCGACGAAGCTGGTGAGATTTTGGACAGTCGCTTGGCCGAATGGCCAGGGTTCAACTGGACAGCTGCGTCGACGTCCAAAGCGTCGACTTTTAGGGCCACCACGGTCAAAGCCACGAGTAAGAAAACAAAATTCATCGCGGCTGCACTTTGTTCTAGTCGACCTAACACACTGACGAGCTGGCTCTTCTAGATTTGGGTGTTTCATCGCAAGCTCATCACGCGATTTTACGACAGCGATAAAAAAAAGTGATATCCCAAGTGCCAACCGAGGATCTCAGAAGTACCTCGCAATTATTTCGCTGGAACGAAAGACGGGCTTGGATCGCGGAGGTGCATGAGCGAGATGGAGATGCGACACCGGGAACCGTGTCTGCAGGCATCCGCCTCCAAAAGTTACGAACTTTGATCGAATCTATTGTGAGATCGCATGTAGAATCCTACGACCTCGACGTGGATGTCACTCTGAGAACCGAGGGAAATTGACTCAGAATAAAGCCTCAGTCTAAAACGGATGGAAGAATGGAGGGAAATTATAATTAAATGATTATTTTTTTATTTTATACAAGTAGACGCTCAGAAGACAGTTGAATGTCTGAGGAACTTTCAAATATTCACGTGAAAACTTAAATAGGAGACGCATGTGCAGGTACCTATGATCACATACACGAATCATCATGCATTACAAATCTTGTAATACCACGACACCTAAAACATTTCTGATAACTAAAGGATTCCCTTTACTCAGTGCTCACAGCCGTATCGAATAAGTCCTCGATGATTGTAAATGCAAGCCAAACGATGATGTAAGATGCGATGAGAACAAATTAAGAGTAATACAACATAATGTTTCTACTTGATTTTTTTTTATCTCGGCGTAGCTTATTTTCCCAGTCAAAAAACACCTCACTCACTTGCGCGAAAAAATTTTACGCGCAAGTGAGTAAAGTGTTTTTTGATGTGTTTTCTTGTGCGGGTCTCCAAAAAGATTGTATTTTCCAAGTGTGCATTAAGATTAATAAATTTGCTTACGTAAGACAACATTTCTTATCCGGGGGAGCAGGAAGCTGTCAGGATCTTGAGGAACCCTGATTCTGAACTTTAAAAATAGTTGCGCGCTTTTCTTCGTAGACTTCCCGCAGCATGATGAGAACTTTGCGATTCAGATCGTATACTGACTCTCGTTGGGGGTATATGAGTCGGTTTTATGTTCTCACAGGAAATCGAGGCTTAATCATAGACTTCATGGCAAGTCGGTTAATAATGTTGGATGTTTGGTTGTCACGTCAGGCTAAAAATCTCAACTTTTCACCACGTTTACCCCCACCTGGGTGACGTAATTTATGAACGGCCCTACCTACAAGAGAATGCGGTTAGGACCCTTTCAAAGTGAACCCTCTCGAATGAGGCATAACAATACGGGATAGAGAGGACTATTTAAAGCTAATTCTGCCGTGCTAAGGAAGAACGCCGTATGAACATTCGAAAGTTGCCAAAGTTCCTTCGCTAAAATGTTTTTTTATAAGGAACGTTTTGGAGATAGGATGTTTCAGAAGTCTGACCCGAACTTCGGCAGGTGGACCTCAAGTTTTCGGATGCGTGATCCGAAAACTTCAGAGATCCATATGACCTCAACTTCAGGTCCTGTGCACGGAGGATTCTTCTCCGTTCGTTTAGCAGAAATACGTGCATTTGATGTAATTTTTCCTGTGGCTGTGAATTAATTTTTGGTGGTTTTTTTTGTATTTTTTCAGAGGCTGAGGTTGCTTGGGAGGGGCTAATGGTCCGGGACCGGGACAGCAATGAGTGTTGTTGCTGTTCATGGCGACATTTAACCGGGCGGAGTGGACCGGCAAGAGGGACCGGGAGTGGCGGGAAGCAGCCTCGCAAGACTATGCGCACGGCCACCAGGCACCACGGGCACCTCAACGGAAAACCCAAAACCAACGGACACATCCATACAAGTAAGTACTCCCCCATTTCTTCCTATTTTCAACCAAGAATTTGCTGTGAAAGGGTGGCGACAAGGGGTGCACTGAAAAAAAAATCTCGGTGTTTTTACTAAGAAAAGAGTAAAATTACCAAGAATTCAGGGTTCTATTTGATCCCAGTTTTTTCTTGGTAAAATTACCATTTATAGAATTGGTGATTTTACCGAGAAATCTCTTTCTCGGTAATTTTACTGGACCTTGGTAAAAACGCCAATATTTTTTATCTACTGTGGTAGAATTACCGAGATAAAATGGCAAAGTTACCGGGAATTGATTACCAATAAAAGTGGTATTCTTACCTGAAAAAAAACTGTAAAATTACCAGTTTTTAGGTAAGCTTACCAGTCTGCCTTGGTAAAATTACCAATAATTGGTAAAAATAAAGTGAGATGAAAGTGGTAAAAACGCCGATAATTTTTTTCAGTGTGGAGGAGGAGATCAGAAGGTGCCAATTGCCTGATGGTTCTGGGAGGATAGGGGGCAATGGCGATTAGGCGTCGCAGAGCGCGAGGCTGCGCTATAAAAGCAGCTTAATGTAATGTATGTAATTTCTCGGCAATTTTTCAAATCAGGGGTGCAAGTTGTAGGTGTGTTCTAATCGGTGTAATATGTTGTAGGTGTTTACTGTGGAGGCTGATACATTTTTTTTTAGTTTTTCTTTTGTTCGAAGGTTTACAGATTTTCAACTCCTGTGAAGTAATGCGACTTTGGTACACATCCTAAAAATATCCACAAATTTAACAAAATGTTGATCAATTGATCAAAAAGTTAACAAGATTTTGATCAATTCATCAAAAGTTTGATATGCCGGCTGATATATACGATGTTTTGACGGGCCGTCAAATTTTGATCAAAGAGGACTGTTGCATAGTGACTACCAGTCATCAAATGGATTGCATTTTGCAAAAAGGAACCACTAGCATTGCAATGATGCTAAGATTGTGCAACTTCATCTTTTGCAATAAAATTGCGGAAATCGTGAAAAACTATGAAATTTAGATGGTAATTTTTGTCTTAAATTTACAGTTTTTAGCGGCGAGTAAAATAGAAACTATTAATGGATAATCGGGTTTTTCCTCCAAGACATAAGAAGTGGCACAATCTTAGCAACATTGCAATGCTAGTGATTCCTTTTTGCAAAATGCAATCCAAGTGGTCTTCTTTGATCAGAATTGGTTCGGAATTTAATCGTGTATCCAGACCTTGAAAGAGGACTCCTAGAGAGCAGGATAAATGGAATATCTGCCTCTTCGTCTTTTACGTCGGGTGCCATCCAATTCGATCCGTGGGCCAACAATGAGCGTGTCGTGCCCTCGGCGGCAACCGTGGCCCCGGCGCTCATTCATGATTGCAAAGATGCACACATGCATCAATAAACGCCTGACTTTTTTGGGTCAAAGCTCGGCTTTTACGGGCAATCACGGGCAGGCGTGGCGCGCGCCGCCGCCGATACAAATTTTCCCGCGAATTAACGTTAACGATCGGCAGGCGTTTAAGGGGCGCCGCGTGCCGCCCCCCTCCCCCGGCCACGGCCGATAAATCAACAACAATGCGATGCTCGGACCGGCAAAGGTTATATGGACACATTTATGCTGAAAGGAACTACGTCACGCGCAAACCCTATGCACATAGTTCCTTTTAGCATGAATGCGTCCATATTAATAACAGGTTGCTCCCGGGTCCGAGCTGCATCCACTAGAACCGTTCTCTTAGTTGTAATTGTTATTTAAATGTCAGGGTCTCCGGATCTTCTTCAATAAATCCTACTAAATACTCCCGCTGCGTTGCCGTGCGGCAAGAACACTGGGAAAAAAACACATCGGATCTAGAGTCCGGACTCTTAAAAACATCGACAAGAAAAAGTACTCTTGATTCAATCAGAATCTAGCTTAAATCAAGAACCAAGCCTCTTGATTTAAGCGGATTTCGTTTTGATCCAAGCAAATATCCGATTGAATCAAGAGTATTTTTTTTGGCAATGTTTTCAAGAGTCTGGACTCCAGATCCAATGGGTTTTTCTTTCCAGTGAACATTTGAGCAGTGGCAAGAATGATCGATAATCGATATTTCTGAATCTGAAGTTATGGTGAAGAATCGATTATCGATTATAAGAATCGCATGAAATGCAAATCAGAGGCAAAGTTTAAAAAGGAGTCGCATTTTACGTCAATTTCTGATTTTTACCCAACTTCCTACCAAAAAGGCTAATTATTTTGTTACTCCTGTTTTCTTCATTGCTGCTCGGAAGTGCGAAGGGATTTTTCTAGTGGCAAGGCGTGAATGATCGATTATCGATGTTTCCCCATTGGAGGCTATGATAAAGAATCGATTATTAAGTTGTTTGTTGTGAGCACCCTGTTTATCGATCCTTTTCCATAGATTTAAATGACAGATCAATCGATATGTCGCAAAGCACGCAACAATGGGCTGCATAACGTTGCTCGCATTATGGCTCTGCAGTTTTTCTAAGATTTCTATATTGCACCTTAAAAAAAAAAAAAGTTTCTTGGATGTAGAGTTCAGACTCTTGAAAAATTACCAAAAAAAAAAAATAAATAAATAATCTGGTTCAATAGGATTTTTGCTTGAATCAAAAGGAATCCCGCTTAAATTAAGAGGCTTGGCTCTCGATTCAAGCAAAAGTTCGATCGAATCAAGGTTATTTTTTCTTGTCAAAAAGAGTCTGGATTCTGGAACCGAGAGACTTTTTTTAGTGATCCTTAGAAAGCGGTAAGTACATCGCAACATATGAACAATACGTGTTGCCGCACATCGCCCAGTTAAGGTTCGCCTTCGATTTCGCCACATAGGCAACAAACCTATCGTGGAGCACCATCGCTGATTGAACCGATCAACGATGTTGTTAACCAACCAGAGGTATCATCCATCTGGAGTACGCCTTCGATTTTGCAGTATACACAACATACTTACGAGCCCAAATAGTTATCAAGTCGAAGAACACACATAAATCTCGATACATTAGCTGTGATTTCAGCGCTTTGTCGATCTATCGATACGTCACCAGTTCTCCATATTTCAAATCATCAACGCTAAAAACTGTTGAATGCTTGCTGTTTGCATCGAGCATAGTGCAGCGATGGTGCATTGCGAATGATTGGATGCATGGATTGAAGTAATACTGCCCTCCTAAGGAATAACGCCGCATGAGCCGTTAGACGTTGCCAAGTTTCCTTCTTTAACAACCGATTTATCCGGGGAATTGCGAATATTATTTTCCAAACTTTTCAGATAATTTTGTACGCAATTTAATCTATAATATCTGAAAATTTCAAGTAGAAATAAGCATTGATTTCGTCAAAAATCCACGTTTTATCCGGGGAAATTTGGCAACTCTCGAATGTTCATACGGCGTTCTTCCTTAGCACGGCAGAATATTTCTCGTCTGGGTCGCGGCTGCGTAGTTGTTCGCTATATCCAGACTTGGTGATTCTCGTTGCTCCCAGTTGCGCAACGGTCGTCTCGTTAAGTCTCGGAGATCCTCTTGAAGCCTTATGACTGCTTTGTAGACCGTGATTTGCGATATATCGATTGATATGCCATTTGAAACTATGGAAAAGGATCGATTTACAGGGTGTTCGCAACGAGCACCTTGATAATCGATTCTTTACAATAGTTTCAAATACAGAAATATCGACAATTGATCATTCACGCCTCGCCACTGCTGTAGACATGGCCGAGGTGTCCAAGCGAGCGAGAAAGTGCGTCACAGCGCCAGCGGCTAGAAAACCTCAAGTCAGCATGTGGTACGATACGTGGCGTGCTTTGCGATATATCGATTGATCTGCCATTTAAACCTATTGTAAAGGAACGATAAACAGGATGTTTGTAACGAACACCTTAATGATCGATTCTTTACCATAGCTTCGAATGGAGGAATGTCGAATGTCGATCATTCACACTTCGCTATACGCCTCGGCTCGATACAAATAAAGGCAACGAAAGAGATGAGAGAAAAAGCATCTATTCTTGATAAGTTTTTCATTCAAGAATGCGGTGCTTCCCGGAAAAATAAATGAGCCGCCAATTCACTTATGCCGTAGTAGTGTTTTTTAAGAGAGAAGCTTAAAACAGCTCACATTTCTCACGCAGATTGTGAAGTTAAGAGTGTGTTTCAGATAATCCCGATGCGCTCCTCGTGATTTTTGAGTCATTTTCTCTGAGGAGTGACTCTTCTTTTTGCTCAGCTAGCTGCGCGCAGTAAAATGAGTAAACTAACAATGTGTTGCGTTCAGTTGGGTCACGCAACTAAACTAACCTCCCGGAGAGGCGAGAAGTATCGCCAGATTTGAAGGCGTTCAAAGCGTTCAGTTGGGTCACGCAACTAAACTAACCTCCCGGAGAAGCGAGAAGTATCGCCAGATTTGAAGGCGTTCAAAGCGTTCGGTTGGGTCACGCAACTAAACTAACCTCTCAGCAAAGCGGGAGGTATCGTCGGATTTGAAGGCGTTCAAAGCGTTCGGTTGGGTTACGCAACTAAACTACCCTCTCGACAAAGCGGGATGTGTAGCCAGTATTTGAAGGCTCTCTCGGCGCTCACAAACTAACGGGTAACTAAGCGTTCACTAAAACTTGCCAGGTTCCAAAATATTTTCAGGCAGAACTAACATTCATTTCAGTCATATTAGAATAAGTAGACGACTGCGATGTGAGCCTTATAAATGCATTAAATCTTTTGCACCAAGGAACTAAAAGTTCTGGCTCATCCAAAAATGTTTGCAACATGCCCATTGTATCGCCATTGTATTAAAGTGCGTGGAATTGCGTTTCGCGCGAAGCACGCATTAATCGCTAATAATGTACGCATTTACATCTTGTGTAATGGTCCATTGTGTATCGGTAATCAATCATGGGTAATAGTGCATCTAGAGGACTCCAAAATTCGGTGTAATGGTTTTCAGGCCACAGAAACTAGTGGATGTAGTCAATTATTATGAGTGGCTCTCCGATTCGGTGCTTCGAAGAAGGACTCTTACAGTCTTACACTGATGTGCTGAGGAAAAACACCGTATGAGCCTTCAGACGTAGCCAACTTTTCGTTCGAGAAAATACAAATATACCGGGAAAATCGTGAATATTTTTGTCCAATTTTTTGTGACAATATTGTACGTTATTGTTAATATGAAACATTAGAAGATTTCAAGGAAAAATATGCACAACTTTCCTCAAAAACACATGTTTTATCCGGGAAAATTTGGCAACTCTCCAATGTTCATCTACGGCGTTTTTCCTGAGCACGGCACTATACTGCCGTACCAAGGAAGAACGCCGTATGAACATTCTAGAGTTGCCAAAATTCCTTCAATAAAATTTTATTTTTGAGGAAAAATATAAATATTTCTCCTTGAAATTTTCAGGGGCTTTGAGTGAAAGTGCGAGCAAAAAAATCTGAAAAATTGGAAGGAAAATATTCACGAGTTTACCAGGAATATGTGTGGTTTATCGAAGGTAATTTGGCAACGCCTGAAGATTCATACAGCGTTCTTCCTTAGCACGGCAGTATACTGTCGTGCTAAGGAAAAACGCCGTACGAGCCTCCAGACGCTGATATATTTCTTTTACTAAATCACGAATTTTCGGTAAAATTTGTAAATATTTTTTCCCCCAATTTTTCAGTTAATTTTGTTTGCAATTTCACCTAAAGTTCCTGAAAATTTCAAGGAGAATTATTTATATCTTTCCTCAAAAATAGACATTTTATTGAGGGAATTTTGGCAACTCTCGAATGTTCATTCGGCGTTCTTCCCTGGGACGGGAGTATAACGGCGCGTGTCTGCTGGGAGCAACGGCGTTAATAACTCTGTATGAGCGATGAGCGCATATTGTGACTGCGAGTGGCCTGCCCAGACGACTAGACGAAGACGAAGACGCCGAATTAGCGTGGGTGGTTGAGAGCCGCGCGCCGCGTCTTGCCGGCCGGCGATTTCCACTCGCCGTGCTCACAAGCGACCGCCGCACGGTGGATCGAATCAATGGGAGAGGTCGGTCATGGAGCGTTGCGCTTCCAATGTTACGAGGATAACGAATATTCCTGGTCATTTGATCGATTATGTACCACATATTTCATGTAATTTTTCGCGTAGAATTCATTTTTGATGTTATTTTTGGTGAACAACGTACCTGAAGACCCGTATTTGTGCATTTTGTCGGGAAAACTATACAGGTGCAAAGTTTAGGCGTCTGTGTTTTACTTCGTAGGACGGAGTTTTTAANAGCAATTTAATATGGAACAATTGAAGATTTCAAGGAGAATGCTTTATATCTTTCCTCAAAAATAGACATTTTATTGAGGGAATTTTGGCAACTCTCGAATGTTCATTCGGCGTTCTTCCTTCGGACGGGAGTATAACGGCGCGTGTCTGCTGGGAGCAACGGCGTTAATAACTCTGTATGAGCGATGAGCGCATATTGTGACTGCGAGTGGCCTGCCCAGACGACTAGACGAAGACGAAGACGCCGAATTAGCGTGGGTGGTGGAGAGCCGCGCGCCGCGTCTTGCCGGCCGGCGATTTCCACTCGCCGTGCTCACAAGAGACCGCCGCTTGCGCTAATGACCCCGTTTGTCCGGCGCCACCGTCGCGTCGCTTCCATAAAAGTATCGCAGAGATAGGGGCTTCGCGCTGACCACTGTAACGCAACCCGCCTTACCAGCGTACCTAGAAACCATGCATAAGCTCGCATTCTTACGCCTTGTCTCCACGGGACGTTTCACGGGATTTTTCCTAAATTCGAATCGTATAAATGAAACTTCTGGGCTTTTTTCCCGTTAAAGAACACTACAAAATGCGAAGCATCGCCCCTTGTGCTTACTGAGGGTAACAGCCAAATTGACGTATTTCTATCGAACGGAACTATGTGCATTATGACGTGAGCCTTGTTATGCACATATCCTTTTGGGTCTCAGGGCTCATGTCTTAATGCACATAGTTCCGTTTGGCAGAAATACCTCCAATTTTCCTACCCTTTACCCTATCGGCCCGTCCAGGTAGTAAGATTGGGATATTCGGAATGTATACTTCGAAAACATCTTCCGCAAGATCAACATTAACTTTCCCCACAAAGTGTTCGGATAGCTACTTTCGGCCACACTCACATTCATGGAAAAAAAATAGCAAAGCGACTTTCTTCAAACTTGAAATGTGTATATTCGATTCTAGGAGCTCGTTGATACATTGCGGCAAGTGTACACCTGTAATTTTATCCAAGACAATGGAAGAACTTTTGAATGAATGAGGATTGTGTCTCTTAAGGGGCTACATGACCTCAGCGCAAAAGTTGTTCTCTCAATTAAAAAGGATAAAATAATTAATGGAATACAGTTAAAAAATCATAACTTAATTAACTCATTCCGATTTTCATCCAAGTCGCGAGACGTCGGGTATTATAATTGACCGGATTCGAAGTTTAAAATCTCAATTTTATTCTAGAGCTACGCGGATCCGTTTAATCTTTAATGGTTGCGCGGCGCATCGTGCGTTTATCAAACCATTCGACGAGGCTCGTTGATGAACTAATAAAAAACGTGACAGCGCGTAAAGTGTAAGGAAACTGAATTGCATCATAAGGAAAAATGATTCAACACGACCAAACAAAGTATCGGCTCAGTTGCCATACTTTAAAGTAACCGCCAAGAGTTTTATGCAAGGAAAATTCTTGCAACGTTCTACCCGACCCAAACATATTTAATCCGAAAAGCCCTGGATACACGCTCAAATTTCCGTCAATCTCCGATCAAAATGATGACGAAAATAGCGGTCAAATTTTTGCAGGCCGCAAAAATTTGATGGTAGATGGTGCGCACCAGCCACCATTTGATCGGAAATTGATGGAAATTTGAGCGTGTATCCAGGCCTTAATGATCAACGTTTATTTATAGAGAGAGAATATATAAGTTAATGTTGTTATTGCAAAGGATTTCCTAGAGATATACCTGTATTTCGGATTTTCCATTCTTATTATCTACACCGACCGGTGAGATCAGAGACAAGAAACCTACCACCTACCACTATGGCCTCTTACTTGGGGGCAGATGAAAGCTTTTACTTTCGGGGATTCAACAATTCCTCATGGACAATTATAAGGGAGCAACGCAACAATCATCACTCTTTTTTCGGCTGTTGACCTACCTACACAGTGGATGATGAGCTTCGGGTGACGTCATGAGCTATATAAGTTGCCCAAACTTCGGCTTGTTTGCAAAACGAAACTGCCGACCCGTTGTTAAACATCAATCATGTAGGTAAGTCAACAGTTTAATGTTAAAGTCCCAAAAGTAAAAGCTTCCACCATAGTCAAGATACGAGTGGAGGGTCTCTCGTCTCTGGGTGAGATAAAGGGATAGGAAGATTGGCCGTCACCCACCGTAAAGTTCAGTCAACGTGGAAGAATTAACAAAATTCGGTCACTGTTTCAATGAGTTTCTTCAGAGGTCAAGGAATTAGGGCAAATTTCCGAAAATCTGGAGTACAAGCTTGGCTGGAGACCCCGATGTGAAAATTCCGGTTTAGGAAGTATTTGGCAACTCGGAATGTGGGTGTGTGGAGTGAGCTGGTCCTAACACGCGTTTTAATTAAGTATAACGGATCAGCTTAACGCTTGCATTGTTTGCTCGATCCGGTGGTTGGTGCATGAACGGCACGCGAAGCCCCCTTCCTCGTTGCGAGTAAACTCCGCGCTCTTTCCCGGGTTTTTTTTTTTTTTTTTGTGAGGAAGTGCCCCAGGCCCGGGATCCTTCTCGGTGTGTATTTTGATTCCTTGGCCTTGACTCGCTAATCCTGCCACGCACGACTTCGACTTGCTCCTCCACTGAAAAAAAAATCTTGGTGTTTTTACTAAGAAAAGGGTAAAATTACCAAGAATTCAGGGTTCTATTTGATCCCAGTTTTTTCTTGGTAAAATTACCATTTATGGAATTGTAATTTTACCGAGAAATCTCGGTAAAATTATAAAACTTTCTCAGTAATTTTACTGGACCTTGGTAAAAACGCCAATATTTTTTATCGACTGTGGTAGAATGGGCCTGTTGCATGCAAGAGATACAGCCGCGCGAATAGACTTTTTACAGGTTAAATGACACGAAAATTACGATGGTCACGTTAAAAAAGTCTGAAATACACTCCTTACTGCGCAATTTGCGTTGTTAGGAACGCGCTTTTTCAAATTTCCCGCGTCTGGGGGCAGTTTTCTAATCACCGGAAACTAGCAAACGGCGGGCTCGGTGATTNAGTCTGTCTTAGTAAAATTACCAATAATTGGTAAAAAAAAGTGAGATGGTAAAGGTACCAACGGACCGTGGTAAAAACGCCGAGAATTTTTTTTCAGTGTCAAAGAGTAAAGATTTATCAATAATCGCAATCGTCTTACATAAAAACTCACAGATTGTACCTGCAAAACAATTTTTCCACTCAGAAAAATGTGCCTTTTAACATAATATGCCACGAAAGGAATCTTCATTGAATCAACAGGAACTTTGTTTAGTGCGACTGAATATCTCTTTAAAATAATAAGAATGCTCTTTGAATAAGGAGTTTTACTGTCGTTACAGCGGGAAATTCATGTTGCGCGACATTTTAGCGCATAGTATGAGGGAGGAACCAACATTTTGTGTTAATATTGGAAGTAAACTATGGAGTAACACAGGCTGTTGGCTGATTTATTTACTTTTGTTTTCCCCGTGGCCAAGTGACCAATTTTTGGGTTGAAAAGATCAAATCTTTGTGTTGAACTCCTGCAACCTCGTTAAATGTAACGCGGCAGCCACCAGCATTGAATTTGCATCGCTTCGGTGGGATAATCTAATGCGTTAGCCACTCGCAATGCGCGGCCTTTGAGCGAGATCAAGAGTGTTTAAGTTTTGCAGGACACTTCCTTCGTGTAATCTACGGTATGGATCGATGTAACAGAAAATTGTGTTGAGCAACCATGTCTTTTGGGTTGATGAGACACAAAAAAGGTGAACACAAAGCAACAGAGAGTAACATTAAACAAGGGAGTTTTTAACTGTGGATTCGTAATGACCCGACGGTAAACTTTTCTACCTTTGCGTTCAAGTCTCTGAGTCAGTCGAAACGAGTTCACGTTCTCCTTCATATCGTGGGTTTGCAATTCTCGGACAGTTTGGACCGATCTCAATACTTTTAGCTGATCGACAAGAATCAATCATCAAAAACACGATTCTGAAACCAGCGGGCCGATTATTGAAATCGATAGACAAAGCTGTAGACGAAGAAGACAAAAGAGATATGAAGAGATCCTATCGGTGGAAGCGGAAGCGGGTGGTTTTAATGGACAAAGGAGGTAGGTAATCGAGTAACTAACGGCAACCCAAGAGACCCGACAGTTAGTCTAGCATTTTCTCCCTTTGTCTATAGGAACCACCCATTCTAACACTGAAAAAAAACTCCGGCCGTGGGAGCCGCAATTACGGGCTATATAGACATACCGTCCGTTCCGGGCTCACAGACCGAAAATTCCGGCTGCTGGAGCCGTGGCTTCGATTGCTCCGGGTTCAGAGGCCGAAGCTACGGCTCCAGCAGCCGGAATTTTCGGCCTTTGAGCCCGGAACGGACGGTATGTCTATATAGCCCGTAATTGCGGCTCCCACGGCCGGAGTTTTTTTTCAGTGTTAGAATGGGTGGTTCCTATAGACAAAGGGAGAAAATGCTAGACTAACTGTCGGGTCTCTTGGGTTGCCGTTAGTTACTCGATTACCTACCTCCTTTGTCCATTAAAACCACCCGCTTCCGCTTCCACCGATAGGATCTCTTCATATCTCTTTTGTCTTCTTCGTCTACAGCTTTGTCTATCGATTTCAATAATCGGCCCGCTGGTTTCAGAATCGTGTTTTTGATGATTGATTCTTGTCGATCNACCGAGATAAATTGGCAAAGTTACCGGGAATTGATTACCAATAAAAGTGGTATTCTTACCTGAGAAAAACAGTAAAAATACCGGTTTTTAGGTAAGCTTACCAGTCTGTCTTAGTCAAATTACCAATAATTGGTAAAAAAAGGAAGATGGTAAAGGTACCAACGGACCGTGGTAAAAACGCCGAGAATTTTTTTTCAGTGTCAAAGAGTAAAGATTTATCAATAATCGAAATCGTCTTACATGAAAACTCACAGATTGTACCTGCAAAACAATTTTTCCACTCAGAAAAATGTGCCTTTTAACATAATATGCCACGAAAGGAATCTTCATTGAATCAACAGGAACTTTGTTTAGTGCGACTGAATATCTCTTTAAAATAATAAGAATGCTCTTTGAATAAGGAGTTTTACTGTCGTTTCGTTACAGCGGGAAATTTATGTTGCGCGACATTTTAGCGCATAGTAAGAGGGAGGAACCAACATTTTGTGTTAATATTGGAAGTAAAACATGGAGTAACACAGGCTGTTGGCTGATTTATTTACTTTTGTTTTCCCCGTGGCCAAGTGACCAATTTTTGGGTTGAAAAGATCAAATCTTTGTGTTGAACTCCTGCAACCTTGTTAAATGTATAACGCGGCAGCCACCAGCATTGAATGTGCATCCCTTTGGTGGGAATCTAATGCGTTAGCCACTCGCAATGCGCGGCCTTTGAGCGAGATCAAGAGTGTATAAGTTTTGCAGGACACTTCCTTCGTGCTAACCTACGGTATGGATCGATTTAACAGAAAATTGTGTTGAGCAACCATGTCTTTTGGGTTAATGTGACACAAAAAAGTAACACAAAGCAACGGAGCGTAACATTAAACACGGGAGTTTTTAACTGTGGACGAATTCGTAATGACCCGACGGTATACTTTTCTACCTTTGCGTTAAAGTCTCTGCGCGTCAGGCGGAGAGAATCCAAGTGCTCCTTCACTTCGTCGATGTGCACTTTTATCTTCTTGCAAGTCAAAACACTTGTATCACGCCCCATCCAACTTTTCTACCTTTGCGTTCAAGTTTCTGAGTCAGCCAAAACGAGTTCACGTTCTCCTTCATATCGTGGATTTGCAATTCTCGGAGAGTTTGGACCGATCTCAATACTTTTAGCTGATCGATAAGAATTAAGCATCAAAAACACGATTCTGAGACCAGCGGGCCGATTATTGAAATCGATAGACAAAGCTGTAGACGAAGAAGACAAAAGAGATATGAAGAGATCCTATCGGTGGAAAGGGGAAGCGGGTGGTTTTAATGGACAAAGAAGGTAGGTAATAGAGTAATTAACGGCAACTCAAGAGACCCGACAGTTAGTCTATCATTTTCTCCCTTTGTCTATAGGAACCACCCATTCTAACACTGAAAAAAAACTCCGGCCGTGGGAGCCGCAATTACGGGCTATATAGACATACCGTTCGTTCCGGGCTCACAGGCCGAAAATTCCGGCTGCTGGAGGCATAGCTTCGATTGCTCCGGGTTCAGAGGCCGAAGCTACGGCTCCAGCAGCCGGAATTTTCGGCCTTTGAGCCCGGAACGGATGTCTATATAGTCCGTAATTGCGGCTCCCACGGCCGGAGTTTTCTTTTTTCAATGAACCAACAGGACCGCTCCATACTCCCTATGTCTTCTTTGTCTATAGCTTTGTCCATCGATTTCAATAATCAGTCCGCGGCGCAACTGAGATTTCCGAGTCACTCTTGACGAAGATTGAAAGTGATACGTCTTCCTGAGCTGATCGGCTCGCACCGGTCCGCCTCCACTAGGGTGGTAACGGGTAGCCGTTGCTGTTTTCTCGGGTGTCGTTGCACGGAACAAGTGTGGAGCAAGGCGGGCCGTGTAAACGGGCAAATGCCGCCGCAGAGCGATCAGCGATCACTGCTCCCTCAGCCGTATAGCGCAAGAGCCAAGACACGAAGACAATCCCTAGCATTAATAGTGTTGTTTCACAAGACGGCAGGACATTAATTTCCGAGCTGTCGTTTCATCCGTGGGCGAGCACCGAAGAGTCAGCCCAGAGCGCGCGGTCTCAACTCCGCCACTTTTGGATAATTATTAAGTAAATATAATTAATTCCGTAGCTTCGTGGCCTCTATTGCCGGATCTCAGAGCGTATCTCGTCGTTCGGTGAACTAATGCTAAAGAATCCTTTTCTAATACACAAAAAAAAAGTTACGGGCTATATAGACGTACCGTCCGTTCCGGGCTGAGAGGCCGAAAGTTCCGGATGCTGGAGCCGTAGTTTCGATTCGACAAAAGAATCTGTAAATATGAAGGATTCGTCAAATCAATGTTTGAAGCTTGTTGAACAATGTTGTCAATGATAATAAATGAAACAGTGAGAACGAAAACACACCAACTCAGAAGAAGGGAAGTAATCAAGACACACACGCAACTGCGCAGTAGATGAAGAAATCTGTCGAAGAAAAAGATTTTTGGTGCCGACATACAAGCACTTAAGGACATTTTAAAGGTCCAAGTTGGAACAGATGCGCTAACTTCATTGATCTTTATAGAAATTGACCGTCTTTAATGAAAATTGAGCATTTTCGAGTTGCCGAGTTGGTGTGTTTTCGATCTCACTGATTCAAATATGATGGGCTTCATCAGCCTTATTGGTTCGACGCAAAACCTCCTCGTCCCCAAAACAGGTTTCATTTCTCGAATTAATGCTCATTTCCTCTCAAACCCTTTCTTCCCGAGCAATGAGAACTGCTTGATACGAAAAATTGTCTATTTTTCCAAAAACGAAATCTGATCATTCTGTGGTCCTAACGTGAACGCGATGGGTACCCACAAGAGCAATCCGGCTCTCGGTGCATCAACGTGGTTTGACGATTTCTGTTGTACGAAAAAGTGTCTATTTTTACAAAAACTAAATCTGATCATTCTGTGGTCCTAACATGAACGCGATGGCTACCCACAAAAGCAATCCGGCTCTCGGTGCATCAGCGTGGTCCGACGATTTCTGTTATGATTTGATCGTGCAATGGGGGTTTCGGGCCCCCTCATTCAGCTCCTCCAGTGTGAGAAAGTCGTGTCAAAAGTTGCGCGCGGCGATGAAGCCAGAGTATATGCACAATGATTCTCGGCGCTCGAATCCTCTTCTTTCGCTAGGCTTCGAGTGGTGTCCGTCCAAGACCGCGCTGTCGTGAAGAAGCGCGTATCCACCCGGGGCTTCCCGTCGGAGTTGAGTGGTTTTGGCCGCGGTCGGAGGGAGGCACCTCGGGTCGGCGGCATCGGCAGCGCTATCGGGGAGCTATGATTGATTTCAAGGTGATAATAAGAGTCACTGTCACGTCTTGTGGCCGCGGCCCTGGCCGACCGCACTGGTGCACGGATGCGCCCCGCGTTTCCACCGTCCACCGCTCACCGCTCACCGGTGAACCCGCACTCATCAATCATTTTCTCTCCTCCCCGTGCATACTTTTATTGATTGTTGCACACCGAGCGTTGTCAGATCTCCGTCTCTACGTCGGGATGAAGGTACGCGCAGTCGATAGAGTGGTCGAGTCATCGGAAAACAGGAGGTGAAATATTGGACTTGGAAAAGCTACCGCATGGAGAAAAAAACTTCGTGCGTGGGACCCGAAGTTTTGGTCATATGGATCTCTGAAGTTTTCGGATTGAGCATCTGAACACTTTAACTCTAGCTGTCGAGGTTCGGATCACACATGTGAAACTTCAGTTCTTACATCTGAGGTACTCCGGTTTTCACATCCGAAAAACTTCGGTTCTCACATCTGAAGCACTTCAGATGTAAGAACTGAGGTTTCACATGTGTGATCCGAACCTCGACAGCTAGATCTAAAGTGTTCAGATGCTCAATCTGAAAACTTCAGAGATCCATATGACCTAAACTTCGGGTCCCACGCACCAGGTATTTTTCTCCGTGCGTGATAGCGAAGAGAGCCGTAAGTCTCAAATTTTTGAAATTAAATTTCTTTCAAAATTCGTCTAATCTCTTTTAGATGAAATCAGCGAATAGCTGAAACAGCAAAATTCGTCTTATTTGTATGAAAACGAGACACATGAGGAAACTGTAAAAGCGCGAAAAACTACGTGGTTTCAGATAAAACAGCCGTGAGTGCATTATTCCAACAGAGGGCCAATGAAAATGTGCTTTCATCTAAAATGCCGCCCTCTTCTGCCAATATATCTCTAACATGAAAGCGCGATATCTCGGTTAATATGGAACGATTGAAACGTAAAGAGTTGCTGCTTGGACGGATCCTATTGATTTTAGCTGCTCTATGAGAATCGAGCATCAAAATACGATTCTGTAACCAGCGTAGCTGATTCATTGCCTGCGACTTATATTGTAGAACATTCAAGTTGTCAGCGAATAGCTCTTTTATTAATTACACTAACTGGTCCTCAAGCAAGTTATACCATGGAAAGTCCTAAACCAATGAGTGGCCCTTCTTCCAAATAACACCCTCATCAGAAAGACAAACCGCTCAGATGATCGAGCATCAAAACACGATTCTGTAACCAGCGCAGCTGCCTGCGACGTATATTTGTAGAACATTCAAGTTGTCAGCGAAGAGCTCTTTTTCTGATTACACTAACTGGTCCTCAAGCAAGTTATACCGGGAAAGTCCCAAGTAAACGAGAGATCCCCCCTTCAAATAACACCCTCATCCTAAAAGACACACTATACGGATCTGCCATGTTCTTTCAAGAATACTTTTACTTTTCCTAGCCTCGTCGAGGCAGAATCCCTGTCATTTATAACTGCGGAGAAAAATTATTCTCGTTTCGCGGGATTCTCTCTCGGCGCGATAACCATCAACATGCTATCGCTAGTGTTTTACTCTCACTTGAAACTTTTGAAGCCGGCGAGAAGCCGCGGAGATGGAGACAACGGCTGGGAAGCTGCCGGAGGAGGGGGNNNNTGAGGGGGGGGGAGGGCAGAAGCGGGAGGAAGCGAAGAACGTGTCATCGGTGGCCCAGTTTGTTAACATTCCCGCATGTCCAATCAGAGCAGTGGCGCGGCGTACTGTGCTTTGCGATCTTTCGATTAATCTGCAATTTAAACCTATGAAAAATTATCGATTCGCAATAAACACCTTAACAATCGATTCTTCACCATAGCTTCGAATGAGGAAATATCGATCATCGATCATTCTCGCCTCGCCACTCAATCAGAAGCGCTCGTCTAGATTCCACCGCTGATTCTAATGAGCCACCACCGCAGCCACCACCCGCACTCGTCAGTCCGTCGGGTCCTCATGCATTGCCAAAGTTCCACTTTTTGAGGGCGTCAATGATCGATTATCGATATTTGCCCATTTGAAGCCAGGTGAGAGATCAATTATCAAGGTGCTCATTCCGAAACACCCTGTTTATCGATCCTTTTTATGTGTCTAAATTGCAGATTTATCGATTATTGCAAAGCACGCCACCAAATACAGAAGGTGTCAGTGTTCTGCCTTCCCCGGGCGCCATGCGCGTAAAAATCGGGCCTTGGCCCTTGGGGGCTGGGCCATCGTGGCGCCTAAAAAATTTGGCAGATTGAACTCGCAATCGCCGGCCAGGTTGGTCCAGTGGTCAGCGCGTCTGACTCTAGGTCAATTGGTCCCGGGTTCGAATCCCGGTTGTGGCGTCTAATTTTCACGGAATTGACGAGTTAGATCTGCTCAAACAGATTCTCCTTGGCCCTAATCTCTGAAAATTTGAAAAGCCTGGAGCATGGAGATCCCACGATGTCTACGGACACTAAACATTGTCTAAAGTTGGCTGAAGGTGCTTGACACGAAGCCATTAAACCAGCAGGGAAAAAAAAAAAAAACTCGCAATCGGGAACCAGCGGTAGCTACTCTATACCGTATGTAAAAAATTTAATTTGGCTCCTAAAAATTGGTCTTTTCGGCCAAGGTGGCTTTAAAATTTTAGGGGGAAGGCAGAACACTGGATGTGATGCAAAATTGTAAAAATGATGAAAAGACCAAATGTTACGCCTCTTCTCACTCGCTCTACGTGATCTTGATGACCATCCGCCTCACACCTGGTCTCAGTTTTCAAATTTAGCGCCAAGTTCCAGGATTGGTAATTTTCAGTTGCCGCAGTTCTATGCAGTCGCTCTGAAGAAAGCGTACCCACGTTCCACTTACCGTGAGCTGAAACAGCATTCCAGGCGCTTCGTTGCTGAACTCGTTTCGGCTGTAGCTTTTGTTGTGCACGGCAACTCTGTTGCACACTTTCATTCAATAGAAATCAAAAGTCTCACGCTTCCCCTCTGCATTCGTTAAATGCTTTCATTAGAAGACGCCTGTTGTTTCCATTAGTGGAGATTCCCGTTAGCGTCGCTTTAATTTCCTATTGAGGCATGCATGATGAGATGCACCGAGTTTTACCTTAATCCGAATCGCATCGATAAAGGAGGTAAATCTTTGTCATTTGTTCGCAGAGATCATTTGAGATATTTCGATGAATTGCAGAAATTGAGCGTAGAACCAATTGGACCGCATTCAGGAAAAAGGAACCAGCGCGATTATAGTGTTGTAAAAATGCTGCTTCTTCATAACTATCCACAAAATCTCTTAGAATACTACCGTGCTAAGGAAAAATGCCGTATGAACCTTCAGGCGTTGCCAAATTTCCTCTGGCAAATCAATCGTTTTCAGGAAAATTTTTGAATATTTCTCTGTTAATTTCTCAGATAATTATGTTTCAAATTTGATCTAAAGTGTTCGAAAATTTCAAGGAAAAATATTCACAACTTTCCTCAAAAATTAACATTTTATCGTATGAAATCCATCCAACTTCCACAGGCACACCACATCTTTCCTCCTCCGCATAGTTCCTTTTAGCATATTAAAAACGTTGAATTTTAATCTGAGGATAAATGTGACGGACAAGAGGTGATAGAACGGGTTTTTTTGATAAGAGGTTAAATCAGAATGCTTGAATTGGTGCCTTGGCTAGTGGTTCATTTTACTTGAGTTTTTATATAAAAGAGGATGAGGTCACTTGGATGCGAAAGATATCACCGTTACCAATGAAGCGATCAGGACTGAGAAGCTTCGATTTGGATTTCGACAGCGGCAACCGGCAAAGGTTAATCGCTGATGGAAGGATAAGCCCGATTTTATTGTCGGACGTGCGACTCAGAATTTGTTCAGTCGCAGTTATTGCATTTAGAGGTTTCGAAAGCGACCTCAGAGGCGAGAATCGCACCCACCGAACAGCCGCACCAAACCCGTGACGAAAGGCAAGAAAAGCACAGCTTTATGCTGCCGTGCTAAAGAAGAACGCCGTATGAGCCTTCAGGCGTTGCCAAACTTCCTTCACTAAAATGTCTATTTTTGAGGAAAGTTATGGATATTTTTCCTTGAAATTATCAGAAACTTTAGACGAAATTGCGAACAGAATTGTCTAAAAATTCGAATGGAAAATATTCATAAATTTACTGGGAAATTCGTGTTTTATCAAAGGAAATTGGGCAACGCCTGAAGGCTCATACGGCGTTCTTCCTTAGCATGGCAGTATGGATCGTATTCGATGGTGGTTCGATGTATCGTTCGCTTCAAAACAATAGAACATACCCTCAAACAAAAATTTTTGGATTCAAGATAGAAAAGCTGAAATAGAGGAGATTCCCAACAATTATTTCACCTTCCATTGCTATCGAGTACTCATTAAGAATCAAAAATCGATCACAGAAACCCGTTACTGCAGATTGCTCTATTGATTTTTGAGACTGTGTCTACATGTTGAACCATCGATATCGATGCAATCTCACCCGTTCGATATATCGAATACGATTCGTGGTTCGAACATCCCTGGTTGTTCGACAAGGTCCGTTCATCCATCGTAGTGCCATTGCAACTCCTGCAAGTATTTCTGTCGCAGGTAAATCGTCAAATGAGGCATTTCGCTACACCTTCGCCTTCCGGACGAAAAAACGTAACACCATTTCAGGGTTGCAAAATACACTCAAACAATTCAATTTTTGGCAAGAATGTGCTCGTGCGATTATTGTCAAATTTTTTTCGGATTTTTGCATGAGGCTATGGCAAAAATACGTGAAACGTTTAGTCAGAAATACCCAAGATTATGGTAAAAATGCAATTTGCGAGGGGGAATTTGACGACATTGCAATTTAGTTACGTTCTCTCGTGGGAGAAACGACGAGGTGTCTTGGCAAATAGTCAAATATTCTCGCTTACAATTACAATGAAACTCTGATTCCTTTCCTGACTGTAGACAAAATAATTTTCTGATAATGTGGGAAAGAACTGTCTGTAAAAATGTGTTTCATTCAGTGATATATTAGCTTTCTTAGTCCTTCGAGGCTCATTCATCTCATAATATGCAGCGTTGTATAAAATTAAGAGTTTTCTTAATTCGGACGTTGAGAAAATATGAGGAGCATTTTTAACCAGCATTTTAAATATAATGACAGTTTGTACTTAGAAGGATTTTTACTCTACAAACACTGAAAATTTGTGAGGTCTGTGTAAAAACGCGCAAAACCTCCTAAACTTTGAAAATGAGATATCTGCATATGCATTTGATCAAATGCCTGATTTACCTATTTGCCTGCGACATTTCCATCTAAAAGAATTTCATCGACAGGGTATGTTGATAGAGTCGATTGGAACTAAATTGTTGTCCACAGTAGAGGAAAAGTAGAAAACGAATTTCGATTGCGTTGAAGTCAATTTAAAGTGGGAAAAAAGTTGGATTCTCTCTCATCGCTGATTGAACACAATAGCTCTTTTCAGAAAAATTCCGCTAATACAAGATAAGCAAAACGCTGAAATCTCGCGTCATCCGTTCGAATGCCATCTTGTCATTCTAATGATCCGATTGTTGAGAATGTAGTTCGTCAATTTTGTTTTCATTAAGTTTCTCCGTATACTTCAAACTTTTCGAGGAATGGATGCATTCAAATTTGTTAATGGGTCAGTTGCTCATGTTGCCGATTCATGAATTGTATTCAACATGTAAACATAGCATCAAAATCCACTTTTAAAAATCTGAGGGAAAGAGTTTTTTATCATAGATTTTTTATTCTCTTAAGTGCCAAATGCCAATTAAAAGTGGAATTGTTGGGAATAGAGATGTTGCAGATGTGTGAGAAATATGCGATTCGACTATTGATTCTTATGTAGAAATTTGCGAGAAACACGATGATGCCACTGGTTTTCCCTAAATTCAACTCCCAAGCTCAAAAAAAGCTCTCAAGTTGAGGCCAAAATGGAGGGGATATCCCACGCTATCCTAAGAGTCCACCTCTACATCAAGACAAACTCTTTATGCAAAGATAGGGAGTAAGTACATTAGCAGTGATGCCGTGTTTTCAGTTTTAGAGTCCCCAAATAAAATGGCAGCCCTGCTAATGTATTAATTTGCTCCCAATCTTTGCATTGAGAGTTTGTTTTGATGTAGAGGTGGACTCTCAGGATAGCGTGGGATATCCCCTCCATTTTGGCCTCAACTTGAGAGCTTTTTTTGAGCTTTGGAGATGATTTCAGAGAAAACCAGTGGCACAATCGTGTCTCTCGCGAACTTTTACATCAGAATCAACAGTCAAATCGCAAATTCCTCACACATGCAACATCTCCATTGTCCGTTATCCGTCCGTTAATGTATCTCCGCAAATATAGCAGTCAAAAATCAGGAAAAATGAGGATTTCCCTTTACGAAAAAAAACTAGACACCCTATAACCATGATTTTTTTCTTTTCCATGGCACGGACTTGATACTTGATTGTCTGCACGGGGTCCATGGTTCCACTGTATTGGACCAAATTAAAAGGGCGCCCGGCGGCAGCTCCGGTTTCCGCATTCGAGAACTTTCGAAAACGTGTCAGCGAGTGCTCTGTTATTCATGTATTATTCAGGATCCGAGCTTGAGTCCCGTGATGGGCGCTCCACGAGGCAGTGAGTGCGCCGCGGCCGCTGCGTCCGTGTACGAGGGTGTGTGTGATGAGCTTTAGTTAAAGTTCTTTCGCCGCCGGGATCTGCATCGGGTCGGCTCCTCGTGACTTCGTCTGTCAACCCCCGCCAATGAGCCCGTCATCTTTCTAATGATATAATTCCTCCAGCCCGAGCCTTGCCACTGTTGCCACCTTCAACAGGGCACAGCAAAGTCTGTTTGCAGTTATTTAACCAAGTTTGGATAATGAAAGATGTATGTCAGTGTTCCCGTTTTTCGGAACTAGAACCGAATTTCGGAAGTTTTGAAATTTTTCTGAATTTGTTCACAAAATTCTATAAATATTCCGGATCTTTCGAATTTTCTGGAACTTTCTCGGAACTTTCGAGAACGAAATCTTATAAAAAAGTAAAAAAAAAAATATTGATATCAACAAAGCTCGGCTATTTTGAGGAGAAATTCAGCAACGTTAACAGAGACAAGAGACCCTCCACTGGCCTCCTAGCGACAGGTGGAAGCTTTTACTTTCGGGGTTTCAACAATTCCTTATGGACAGTTATTAGGGAGCAATAGTCCTTCATCACCCTAATTTCGGCTGTTGACCTACCTACATGGTCGTTGATGAGCTTCGGGTGACGTCATGAGCCAAACAAGTTTCCCAAACGTCGGCCATTTTCGGCTTGTTTGTAATACGAAACTGCCAACACGTTGTTGAACATCAACCATGTAGGTAAGTCAACAGTAGAATGCTGAAGTCCCGAAAGTAAAAGCTTCCACAATGGCCAAGATACTAGTGGAGGGTCTCTTGTCTCTGAACGTTAAATGTCGGTACGGCGTTTTTCCGTAGCACGACAGCATAATATGTTCCTTAAACGAGGCTGTTCCCCGGAACTGGTTACAAATTTCGGAAGATTTTCCTGGCATTTTCCCGGAACTTTTGAAATTCCCAAAATTTTCCGGATCGTTTGCACTTTCCGGAACTCTTGAAATAATCTGAAAGGAACCCCAGAACTTTTGACAGTCATGGAGTGCAAAAGAAATCGGAACAAAATAGTTTCGAGCCCCAGAACTTTTAACGGACATGGGATGGGAGCAATGGAGCAAGGAGACGTAGCAACGTAGCGGACTTTACGTTACGGATATATCACGCGGTGAAAGATGCTCCGCGGCGCGAACGGAACTCCGGGAACGGCGTTGCCATTTTCGTGCGGAAACCCTTGCGAGCTCTACAGGAAGACCCCGGGATCACGGACCAACGTGGCAATTGGACGCAAGCAAAAGCCCGTGTTTGGACTTTGTTTACGCACTCATTTACCCGCGTGACGGACCAAGTGTTGATCTCGAAAGGGGCTGTCGTCGTCCCGTCGCCCGTCTCTCATGCATAATCCAACCGTTTCGAATAATCGTCGTTCATCCCGTTCATTCCAGGGCCCCAGGGGCCCCCCTGTTGTCAGTTTTAACCTTAATTC
>NW_017547257.1:1037686-1051936 GCF_001854935.1 Bemisia tabaci
AGTCAGAACGGCATGCGATATATCGCATCAATTGGGTCCATTTTTTCAGCTACTCGTCATTTCCTGCAATTTTGAGATCGCAATTCTGTTGTCAGGAGACTAAAGCACTCACTTACCAATTTTAACAAAGAAATTCAACGTAATCAACGTGTGGTTTTTTCAGAGAGAAAATATCGCATTCGAGTGCAGTTTCGATATCAGTATCGAATGCGATGTTTTCTCTCTGAAAAAACCACGTCTTTATTACGTTGAATTTCTTTGTTAAAATTGGTAAGTGAGTGCTTTAGTCTCCTGACAACAGAATTGCGATCTCAAAATTGCAGAAAAATGACGAGTAGCTGAAAAAATGGAACCAATTGATGCGATATATCGCATGCCGTTCTGACACAAAATATGGCGTCCATCGAATCACCTTAAGGTTTCTACATAATATCCATAAGCCGCTTTCAGTCATAGGTAATAGCTTAAGAAGTAATTTTTGGTCCTTGAACGCATCGCCAGAAAGTGGATTTGAAAAGGGATGGTTACACGTTTTATTGGCATCTTCTACCATCAACGAGCCATCAAAGATATTTTCTTACCTCACCTCCGTGTCAAAAAGTTTGCTTTAAACACCGTTCAATGTAGAGTGAAGTCGAAAGTCATGCAAAATCCTCACTGTTTCTGGGCAAGATTCGCTGTCGTATTTCACTGGAAAAAAACACATTGGATCTAGAGTCCAGACTCTTAAAAACATCGACAAGAAAAAGTACTCTTGATTCAATCAGAATCTAGCTAAAATCAAGAACCAAGCCTCTTAATTTAAGCAGATTTTGTTTTGATTCAAGCGAAAATCCGATTGAATCAAGAGTACTTTTTCTTGTAAATGTTTTCAAGAGTCTGGACTCTAGGTCCAATGTGTTTTTTTCCACTGTTTGAATATTCAACGTCATATTTCGTTACTCCTCTGATGTGAAGCCGTATCTCAATTCCCGCAGGATTTTCTGAAACAATGGTAAGGCGTGCTTTACGATAAATCGATTGATCTGCCATTTAAACCTATGGAAAAGGATCAATAAACAAGGTGTTTTTGAAGAACACCTTAATAATCGATTCTTTAACACAGCTTCAAATGGGGAATTATCGATAATCGATCATTCACGCATCGCCACTGCTCAGAAAGCACGGAATTAAGTGTGGAACAAGGCTCGCGTGGTAATTGAAATATGACTTTACGTCAGAGATGCGATGATTTTGATACGACCACACTTAGATCAAATAAAGACGGAAATATAGTCAGATTGGTTGATCCTTGTCACCCAAGACCGTGGCTATTGTCACCTCAATCATGTCCGAATCTTTTGAAATATCTGATCCAGATGAAACGTTCATATTATGCGACTAAACATTGATATCAAGATATGTTGGTCAAGCCGTGTTGATCATAGGCAGTTGCCCAAAACGCGCCCAACACTTTTTTTTTTTTAAACATTTGGTGAATTTCATCGCATCTCGTTTTTTCTTTCTCTTTTAGTTAAAACTTATAGATTGTCGCTCCCGAATCCGTAATGATTTATAAATAACAGTCAATAAAAAACGGTAAACAAATTAATTAAAAAAAAACATAAATTAGTAACGAGGAATCTGCCGCCGGAATCATCAACAGTTTTTAGTGTAACGTGCCTGCAACTGATTATCTCTTTGATGTTTTTGCGGTCAAACGGGGGAATCCTCATCCGTTATAAACAGGAACCGAGTGAATGTCAGCCTAGAAAAAACTTCTTCTGGCATGTCTACCTTTTCGGTGGGTCGATCAACCTGACGCGTTCCGACGCATCTCAACATAAACATAAAAATCGTTCAGCGATAACATCAATATCACGTTGTAAATTTCTTCAAATAGGTTTTAACGCGGCATTGCCATTTTGTGAGACAATCCTTGCATTTCTCAAATGTCGCCATCCAGAAATGGTGAATTGTACCTCGATGTGGCTGGCTGATTTTTTTTTTCGGCACCAGAACAAGTTTCTGCAAACAAACAGACAGTATCCGATTCAAAGGTCTCAAAGGGGTACCACGTTTCCAAGGCTTGTTCATTTTTTCCTCCTTTCTTAGTTAGTTTTTTCCATACACGAGGAGGTGAAATTACTGTGACCCAAAGAAGAAATTACGAGGTGAAAGCAATTTCACAGCAAGACGAAGTGCTTATCGCAAAGACTCGAGCTTGTAAGCCTTGAAATGGGTGTTTAAAAACATTTTCGCTCAGTAGTGACTCCAAATGATTACGCAGGAAAATTATGTTCGGGATTTTTTCAAGTCCCTGCTCTTGTCAAGTGACTCAAGTAATTTAGTTTTTGGTGTTCCTAATTTTTAATTTTTATATTTTTTTTTTAAATCAAATTCGGGTTTTCTTCATATCATTTTTTTGAATAATCATGGACTCACCTAAAACTGTAAGGACGTCTGCATTTCTTCTCTCCCATGTTTCATAGTGAATAGTTTTTTCTTACATCGTATTGCAAGTACTTTTCAAAAGTCAATTTTCAAAACGTCTGCTAGCCAGCAGGAGTCGAAATGTCTCTTTTTTTCTACAAATGCAACCAGGAATTTTTGACGGGGGAAGGGGACGCCTTCTTGGGAATTTTTGACCCCCTTCGCCCTTTGTAACGCTTTTATGACGTATGTCTTTATCCTTTAACATGTAAAAACAAAATAACGCTCTCCTCGACCCCCAGCCCCCCCTTCACCCCCCTAGAGCGTCACGTAATTTGGGGTCGGCCCCAAAGCGGATCTACGGTGTCCCACTCGGGATAAGTTTGATATTTGAGACGCCACAAGAGCGCTTTTCAGCTGACAATACCGAAAAATTGATTGAAATACTGTCTATAAGTCGACAGAAATGTCCCCTTTCAAATCATATCCTCTGAACGGGGTCGTGTAGATTTTGTGGGCCGGAGCAGAAATCTATCACCTGTTCAACGCGTCTTCATATTAATACCAGCTTTTGATGTCCCACTGAGATACTTACAAGCTAACATTTGTTGTTCTCTAAGAGAAGAAGAGGCCCTTTTCCCACGGTCGATCACTAATAACGTCATAAGTTATCAGGTTATTTCAGTGACAACATATTTTTGATTCGCCGTTTGATCGTCTACTTTTGCCGCCTGTTTTCCTAATAGCGTAGTTTAGAAATTCCACGAACGCTGCCGTGCTAAGGAAAAACGCCGTATGAACCTTCAGGCGTTGCCAAATTTCCTGTGACGAATCACGACTCTCCCAGTAAACTTATGAAGATTTGTCTTCCAATTCTACAGATAATTTTGTTCGCGATTCCAACCACAATTCCTGAAAATTTTGGGGGAAAATAGTCGTGAATTCCGTCAAAAATGAACATTTTAGTGGAGTAAATTTGGCAACTCTCAAATGTTCATACGGTGTTTTTCCTTAGCACGGCAGAACGACCCGACGCATAAATTCATCTCTCTAGGATGCGACCGCGATCCCACTGTGAGGAGCTCCAAACCAGTGGCGTGGCATGCTTTGCGATCTATCGATATTTCCCCATTTGAAGCTGTGGTAAATAATCGATTATCAAGGTGTTCGCTGCGAACACTCTGTTTATCGATACTTTTCCATAGGTTTAAATGGTCGATCAATCGATATATCGCAAAGCACGCCACGCCACTGCTCCAAGCTCGGCGGAAAACAAAGAGGCGGGGATCAAACTGTGAGGTTTATGAGAGCGCGAGGTCTGTTGATGGTTGTAGTTTGGAGCCTGCTTCTTTTTTATTGGGCATAAACTCATTTCCTGATTTTCGATTTCCGTTTTCGGAGCCCGAGCTTAGGCGGGTCTTCGCTGCGTCCTCCTTCGGCGGAGCATCCAGTCTTATCGATCGAAATTTTGGCCGCGCCGCCTCGACCAACTTCGGCGAGCACATCTTCAGATCTGAGATCCAGCGATGGGGCCGCGATTAGTGCTTCCTTGTTGCCGCTCTATTATTCACAGCAGTGGCGTGGCGTAGCGTGTTTTGCGATATATCGATTGATCTGTCTATGGAAAAGGATCGATCGACAGGGTGTTCGCAGCGAACACCGCTTAATAATCGATTCTTTATAACACGGATTCAAATGGAGAAATATCGATAATCGATCATTCACGCCACGCCACTGATTCACAGAAACCTATACTGCCGTGCTAGGGAAAAACGCCGTATGGGCCTTCAGGTGTTGCCAAATTTCCTTCGAGAAAATACAAATTTATTGGGGGAAATTATGAGTATTTTTCTTCCAACTTTCCAGACTATTTTGTTCGCAATTTAATCTATGCTGATAGCTAATGAGCTATGATAGCTAATTGTAGTAAGTGCTAAGATACGCGAAAACGTCATTTTTCACGAAAAATAACTTGAGGCGGTTGTGGATGATTGATCTGCCACTCAGACTAAAAGGTTGTCTAGAGTCATGACAATAACCTCCAAGTAAAATTATGAGGTGCTCAGAGGTGCAAATTATATTTTTTGGGTCCTACTTTTGCGATTTTATTGAAAAAACTGACTATGTCTAAGGGTTAATCTATAGCATTAGATATTATAAAAAAGAATAGTTTCAGCATGAAACATCTTAAATTTACCTTATATTTTGTGAATCAAGTGCCCAAACACTTTCAGGTGCGGTGAAACAACGAATGCAAGCCCTTAGCACTGCCGCTCGGTAACTGGAATCGTACTCAAAAGTGTTCCGCGCGCCGCACTTCCCAGGCTTTTCACATCTTTATTAGTACTTCAATAATGGTGATATTTTATAGGAGTCTTCTCTACAATATGTACTATCGATCTACGTCTTAAAATCAAACTTTTTCCAAACTTTGTTTTTTCGATTTATTGCCGCTTAAATCGGGCTATTGGGAACATAGTGCGGTGCGGCGGAACGCGCATTGGCGCCTACAAACCCAACGGGATACCTCAAGCATTGCACCAAAATAGAGATCAGCGCTTACGTGATTTGGAAAATAATCGGTTCAATTATGGAGTCGCCAATTTTAGAATCTCATAGAAGCTCGATCAACATGGAGAACTTGCTGCGTTCTCGAAGAGCTTAAAATCATTTCGAATGCAAATCAGCAAACGCAAGGCATCGCTGCGCCTCATCTGGTTGCGGACGCCCCCATCTGAATGTCTTCGTAGCGGGGGACATAGCTACCATGCTAAGGAAAACGCCGCATGAACATTTGCATGTTGCCAAATTTCCCCTGATATAAAATGCATTTATGGCGGAAAGTTATGCATATTTTTTCTTGAAATTTCCCAGTATTTTAGATTGAATTGCGAACAGAATTGTTCAGATAATTGGAAGAAAAATATCTACAACTTTCCCAATAGATTCGTATTTTAAAAGAGGAATTTTGGCAACGTCTGAAGGTTTATACGGCGTTTTTCCCAAGCACAGCAGTACTGCCGTGCTAAGGAAAAACGTCATATGAACATTCGAGAGATGCCAAATTTCCTTCGAGAAAATGTGTATTTATGAGAAACGCTATGAAGATTTTTTCTTGAAATTTTCAGGAACTTTATTTTATGTTGGGGACGAAATTATCTAAAAAAAATGGGAGGAAAATAATCTCGAGTTCACGAGGAAATTCGTGTTTTATCGGAGGAAATTTGGCAACACCTGATGGTTCATACGGCGTTTTTCCTTAGCACGGCAGTAAGACCGTTCTTCGTTCGTTGGCCGCGTTTATGGTCCCGCTGTTCCGCTCACAATCAGTCGAAAGTCTGAGTGTCTTTGCCCAAAACTGATCGGTAATCGATTCGATCGTCCAGCTGGGCCACGAGTACAAAATACGAGCCCGTCGACAATCTTTAATTGGCTTCATTGTTCCTCCCAACAGACTCTTCCTCCCGCGAACAATTCTATGCCATTTTCACCTGCCGCACCTTTTCCGCCCCCGCTTCCTCTCGGCTTTCACTCTCATTGAAATTTTTTGTTATTTTTGTCGCCAAATGGACCGTATTCGATAGTGGTTTGATGTATCGTTCGGCTCAAAACAGTAGAACATAACCTCAAACAAATTTTTTAGGATTAAAGTTGGAAAAGCTGAAAATGAGAAAATTCCCAACAATTCCACTTTTATTGGCATTTGGCACTTAGGAGAATAAAAAATCTATGATAAAGAACTCTTTCTCTCAGATTTCTAAAGCGAATTTTGAGGCTGCCGGCCAGGTTGACCTGGCCAAGACCTAGTGGTCAGCGCGTCTGACTCTAGGCCAATAGGTCCCGGGTTCGAATCCCGGTGGTGGCGACAAATTTTCATGGAGCTGACGAGTGGATCTGCAGAAACAGGTTCCACTCGGCCTTAATCCCTGAAAATTTGAAAGCCTGGAGCATGGATGTGCCTAAATCCCATGATGTCTAAAGACAATAAATACGGTTTATCGATGGCTGTAGGTTCCAACGAAATATAAGCCACTAAACCAGAAAAAAAAAAAAAAAAAAAAAAAAAAAAAAATTTGAGGCTATGTTTACATATTGAACCAATCGATACCGATACAATCTCACCTGTTTGATGTATCGGATACAATCTATTATTACAGTTTTAACTTTCGAGAGTGTTCGTTTTTGAGGCTATGTTTACATATTGAACCAATCGATACCGATACAATCTCACCTGTTTGATGTATCGAATACAATCTATTATTACAGTTTTAACTTTCGAGAGTGTTCGTTCTGAATACCTGTGGTATTCAAGATAAATAAATGATTCATGTAGTTTCCTCCTTTGCCTTCTTGTCATTGGATTATCACTGTCAGTTCGCTTTGGGCTGCTTATTGCGACCTCATTGACAAGTGTTGCGCATCGATGCGGTAATCGACGGCAACACTCGGCTCAACAGCCACCACTTTGAAGCTTCACTTGGAACGGGTGTCGTCCAGCCTTCATCGTCCAGGAGTTAATCTCAAGAATTCTCGTTGCAAGAATCGTGCTTTACATGAAATTTCGTTCGAGGAACATGAATCAGAATGCTTAACTTCGTACCTTGTCTGTAGTGGTCCGTTCGCCTCCGGTGACATATTCTCCTCGCAAGGGACTCCGAAGTTGCAAGACCGTTGACAACGGTGACATGTGGCGCTGGCGCGGTGAGCGGCGATCACCTGGCCGCTTTTGGCTCCCGATCGGGCATTATTATACGGGCACGACGGCGTGTTTCAGCGACCCGGTAAGCGGTCACACCGGCCGGCCGGGGCGGTAGTCGGCCACCGACCGCGACCGGCCGGCGTGGCTTACCGGTCGAGGCCGTGGAGACCATAGCGTCTTGGACGGCGGCTACCGTCGGCTGATCACCTCTCCACGCCACCGGGCACCGCACTTCGCGGCTACGAACAAAAACAAACAGACAATAGCCACTGCACACTGTGCTGCGAAAGTAACGACCGGTGACCGAACTTATCCACTCAGGCCTCTCCAAGCCGCGTTGTCAGCTCGAGGTAACCACTGCCTGGATCGCTGCAACGTTCTGTCATACCTTAGAGTACCTATATTAAGAGAGTATGGCCACTGGGTCCCATGGAGAGGCTTAGGACCCAAAAATGGCGGTGCTTTGTTTTGGTTTTTGAGGATGGGAGGGGGGTCATTGCCAACTTTTGACGGTTATCGCACTGGTGCGGTACCAACCGCACTTGCTGCCAACCTTACCACATCTAAGATCATTTTTCTCAAAAATTGCACACGATTAGCCTTAAAAATATGTAAAAAAGTTGCAATAGTGCATTTGGGTAAAGTTCTCGTTACGATAAGGAAAGACAACTACATTTTGATTCATTTTGCATTACATTAACTTTATGGCGTCCGCCATTTTTGGGTCCTAAGGGCTCCATTCAGCCTAAGATGGCTGAGCCAATCAGAGGTGGTAACTCCAGTGGCCATACTCTCTCAATATAGGTACTAACCTGGAGCTCTTCACGGAAATGTCGGTAATGGGTCAGTTACGCTGGTCACAGAACCCAAGATGACCAATAATGTGCATACAATGTGTGCGTCTTTCCGCAAAAATGAGTACATTTAAAAGAATAATCGTAGGTCAAATACACGCTTTTTAAACAACGTATCGTAACAATTGGCTGTCTTTTAGGGCCCTGAAGGGTAGCCAATTGTTACGATTCGTCGTTTGAAAAGCATGTATTTGACTTACAATTGTTCTTTTGATAAATTTACTCATTTTTGCGGAAAAACGCACACATTGTATGCACATTAATGAGCATCGTGGGTTGGTATTGGAATCTGAAGATTGTTCAGCGGTATGTTCCTAGTGATTTTCATGTTAGAAGGTTGGCTGCCCTTCTAGGCCATACAAGTGCTCCATATTTTTACGAGTGTATACTCTCCCCATGTAGATACTCTGATACTGCCCGCCAGCGCCATGAACCATCCCATCGATGACATTATGACCAGGTTCTGTCATCTCCGATTGAGAGTGAATCTCTTGTTGAAGGTACTTCGCCTTTGAAACCAAGGGATTCGACGCCGGGAAAACAACTCATGAAGCTTAATTTTCAACATAAATCGAAAGTCAAACGTTGACGCGCGGTTTCCAGTAGCGAGACGTTAATGAACGGTTATCGATATTTCCCCATTTGAAGCAGTGGTAAAGAATCGATTATTGAGATGTTCCATGTTTATCGATCATTTTCCACAGGTTTAAATCGCAGAATGCAGATGCATGGATACATCGAAGTCACGTCACTCTAGGGACCGTGTCAACGGCAACAGGGCGCTTATCCTTCTTTCGACAACTGCGTAATCCCGTGACACCATTCCTGTTACGAGCAGCCACTGTTCCGCCATTCTGCCTCCCGGCCCCGCCCCTGCTCATCGCGGCGTCGCGGCGCACAATGGACCGAGTCGATTACACAGGCCGAACTTGAAATTTTTGACTGAAACTGTAAATTTTTTTGTCAATTTCGTCAAATTTGTAAGTTTAAGGGGTGCTTTTTAAAGTAAATTTTACGAGAAAACCAATGGGACTACTTTTAAGATCTCAAAGTTTTGTAATAATGGAGTTATAAGCGTTGAAAGTTTCCAAAGTTTGTCCGACCTCTCCGATTGACTGGATCCACTGTGCGGCGCTCACCTGTTCCGACGGCGACGTCACAGACGCAACCCGCTCCGACGCGCGCTTCGCTTTCCGCCGCGCCGGGCCGGGGCACGTTTTTCTTGTTTCCAGCTTTTGTTTTCGTGTCAACACGGTCGTCTTTTCGGGTGTCGAAGTCGAGAGATTAACACGGGTCTGCGGCGAACTTCTGGCGCCGACAGGTTTTTCGGTCGGGTTACGACCAAGTCGTGGCGCTGTGCTGCCGTGCTTAGGAAAAAAGCCATATAAACGTTCGAGAGTTGCCAAATTTCCCTCCGTAAAATACTTATTTTTTAGGAAAGCTAGGTATACTTTCCCTTGAAATTTCCAGGAATTTTAGGTGAAATCACGAACAAAATTTTCTGAAAAATCGGAGGAAAAATATTTACGAATTTTCCCGAAAATTCGTGATTTGCCGAAGGAAATTTGGCAACGCCTGATGGTTTCTACGGCGTTTTTCCTTAGCGCGGCAGTGTGGCGGTCAGTCCGAGTCTTTCTTCGGCGCGGCGCCCGTTGCTGGTATGCGGGAGCTCATTCTGTGTTTGTGGGTTACGGAAGTTCTCTCCTGACCAATGTTACAACACATCCCATACAATGGGTCAGTTGCGCTGGCCACAGCTTCGTGCTTGGATGATAGCAGATCATAGATCAGTAAAAGTCAAGGGATCCGACCAAACACCAAGTTTTCACCGGGGGCGGGGTTTGGATTTGATTGACATGAATCGATCGAAAAATCAGAACGTGATTCGATCGACAACTCAGTGAATCGATTGGCAAACCCGTGAATCGTCCGACAAGCCTGTGAATCAATCTACAAAACTCGTGGGTCGATCGACCAATCCGTAAATCGATCGACAAACCTGTGTATCTATCGACGGACTGGAGAATCGATCGACAAACTCGTGAATCGATTGAATTTTGTCGATCAGTTCACTTTTTTACTTGTCGATCGATTCATGTCGATTGAGTGGACACTGAATTTTTATTAATTTGTCTATGGAATCGATGTCGATCGATTCATGTTGATCGAATCCATACCCTTCGTTTTTACGCCCCGTTTTGAACAAACCCGTGAATCAATCGAAAAGCCTAAGAATCGATCTACAAAACCCGTGAGAGGATCGACCAATCCGTAAATCGATTGACAAACTCGTGAATCGATCTACAAAACACCGCGAGTTGATCGACGAATCAGTGAATCGATCTACAAACCTGAGTATCTATCGACGAACTCGAGAATCGATCGACGAACTAGTAAATCGATTGAATTTTGTCGATCGATTCATTATTACTTGTCGATCGATTAATGTCGATTCAGTAGACACCGAATTTTTATTAATTTGTCTATGGTATCGGTGTCGATTGATTCATTTTGATCGAATCCACACCCTCCGTTTTCACGTCCAGCATGAACGGAGATATCGCCCTTCAAATAGCACGGCGTGTGACGTTATTTAACATTGTGTTGAATGCCATGGTCTCTTCCATCCTGGTTTAATCCCGTTAAGAAACGAGTGCAAGTGTGTGTCTCACTAATTGATGAATCAGCACTGAAAAAAAGCATGGCAAATTTTACCAGAAATATTGTAGGTTCTATCATGATTCGTTTCTTCGTACCCGTGTCTCCCCTGTGCTATCCAATTAAGTCGAGCTTTCGTGCATTCAAAGGAAATTTATGGCATGACCGTTCCTAGAGGTATAAATGTGCCCAGGTCTAACCCTGCAGGCTGTTTATATATCGGACAAGTCTATCCGTTTTTGCCGACATAGGCTCTGCCAAATAAAACCATCAAGTAATTCGCTCGGCGTGGAGTAAACTTCGTTTACAACCCAGCGAATAAAGCTGCAATGGAAGCCTCGAATTCGCACCTCATGTCATGTTCGCCTGTCGGAAAAGTTGAGCAGGCGTGTATAGTGGTTGTAATCACACCAAAACAGTACTCTACTTTATTGCACCATGCATGGACTATTGGCGAGTTATCTACGCAGTGCTGCCAAGACGCCGGCTTTTCCCATTCCTTTTTTCCATCTTTGAAACATGTAATTTTCCAATTCTTGTCTTGGTGCAGTAAATTCACGGGGTTAGCTGCGTAATGAAAGGAAGCTCATTAGATAGTTCTGTTTCTGTGTAACGGATAAACTGAGACATTCTGTGCAAAAACGACGAATCAGCTTCGCAGTACTGTTCAGATTGCGCAACTTTGTATATCATGCAGATCAAACTACAGAAACACACATTCTAATTATTTTTACGAAAAAACGAGTCAAAATACGGTGAATGTTTAGAGTTGAAATGTCAGCGAGATTTTTCTAATGTTCATTTGCAAATGCAGCATGAAAAATCACAATATGATCAACATTGCAAAGCATGTAAGTCGTTTCTCCAAAAATGGCTCAGTTGCAGAAGGACGGACTGCTTAGTGTAAGATAATTTCACTCACGATTAGCTTACGGAATTACGTCTATGTACGCGATGCAGCGTGAGTACATCAATCATTCATTTCCTTAAACGTAAGGGGTCATTGAAAAAGTGAGATTTTTCCAAGTTATTATCATTAAACATTTTTTATTTACTTTTCCATGCGTGAAAAAACAAAAGCAAAACTGGTTATTCTTCCTGTCTTCAAGATAATTTACGTGTCTTATACTTTCTCCAAACCTTTACGTTACGATGTGTGTTTTTTCTATTTAACTTTGATCATTGTGCAATTTAACATCTATTCAGTAATACCGAGGATGAATGATACTTTAATAATAGCATCGTTTAGTTTTTTGCTATTTTCTAATGTAACTTAACCCTTTTCATAATATAATACAATTTTCATCATAACTCTATACACATCTTACAAGTTATTTCTGTACCGTGCACGGAGCATTCGCTGTGCAAAAACTCCACTCGTATAGCTAGTATGCATACTATTGGATCTATGTCTGTATAAGTCCCTCCCAACAGAAACTCTTCTAAACGATACCATGTGAGTTTTTATCTCATGCAAGGTATGAATTGGCAACATCCAGAACTGCCTCGAATTTCCACGTGACTGTTGAAAACGTGTGAAAAAAAGCTCTCAGTTTTATTACGGGCACATGCGCAATGACATGCGTAGATAACCTGCTCGAGCCATGTTTAGTGAATAGTGGATTCCGTCAATCGTAGGCTAGAGGTCCACGCGTGCTGTCCATCAGGAAATTTCTCAATTTCTCGCAGTTATATAGCAAATCCTATGTGAATTTTCGACCTTTGCTGGGGCAACCCTGCGAAGGGAAAATTCAAAGTCGTGCAAGCAGAATCAAACAGGGCCCGTAGATACTTTGATACTTTAGGATTGGTGTTTTAGGCTGTTTTGTACTCTACTCGCAGTTGTGAGGTTGCCTTTTACCTCAATCGTCCATGTAGCTTTTCGAAAAATGTATTGTCATCTATAATAACTTAAAATGGCGCAAGAAAAAATTGCATTGATATTTTCCGAGATTAGCTCCTATAAGATTTTCCACGATCAAACTTATGAAGTCAGTACTGAAAGAGTATTTTGATTCAAAAACTATCTCTTTTTGGGAGGGAGGCCTCCAGTGCGTAAAGCAAAAAATCTTGCCCGCCAGCCCTACTTTAGCTTGCAACATGGAAATCCTGTTTGAATCCAAATTGTTTTCTTCTGCATAAGAAAAGTCAACGCTTTAGTATCTTTAATATGACAACTCTGTTTTGAACACAGTAAATCTAACATGTTTTATGAGTAGCAGTTCACGGTGAACCAGTCAGACGCATGCAAAGAAAATCATGGTAGGGCTGAACAAAGCTGAAGTGGGGCAGTATCAAAACTAGAATTATTTGCGCTTGGTTGTGAGCTTAGGTTTTTCGGCGTCGTGGATTTGTAAATACGTGTTCTCAATTTACGATACGAATTTCGACGGGTTGATGACACCTCTCATGGTATTATTTTGGAGAAAACTGTTATTTCTTTGATGCAAATCTGATTTTGAATCACATCAGGAAAATATCTTTTCGAAGAAATAAAAAACTGATATCGTATTTATAAGGCAAAAATCATGGAAATCGGCCCAGTAGAACGCTCAAACGAACTGTGACGAAAAATAAAAATCTACATTGTTTAAATGGGAGAATTTACCACTTTATCACGTAATATCAAAAAACATGAATCATATTTTCAAAATCTGAATCAAGTGGGCTCATCTGGAGACAATTGCCTGTCATGGCCGAAAAAATCATGACTATGCTCATAGTATAGATAGACTACATCTAACTATCTTTTGCCACAATTCTAAGAAATCTGACTATTGGAGTATTTTGTATTAGGGCTCATGCTTTCAACTTTTATAAGTTAAATATTCAATTTTCAATCGAGAATCGAAGGAAAAAAGCAGAGGGTCATATATTCTTAAGCTACCAACTATTGCGCTTAAAATCTGCTGGATACGCGTCCAAACAAATACTATCAGTCAGCGCTGCGAAGAAAAACAACTTATCTTCTTGAGAATTTAGAGGGAAATCAGCCTCTTCTACTCTGTTAGGCTGTTAAAAACGTGAAAGACTGCGGTAATCAAGTGATTGCCAGAATCCAGTGTCTTCCGAATTTGTACCGCCAATAGACCGGAACTGCACCCGCTTGAGAGGGGAAAAAAGACAAAGTACAAAAAAAAAGAGCACGAAAGATTTGATCCGAGTTTAAGGGGAAAGATGAGAGACCAAGGTCCTCAAATCGTGCGAGAAAAGGCAGTTTTCAAGGCGCGTTAAAGTAGAGTTACGTTAAGTTAAGTGAAGACAATTGAAGGGTTTGGAGGACAAGGCGCATAAGTGCAGTTTTTGAGAAAACTGAGATTTTAATGATTGCAAGTAAAACTTGAGTGCTTAGTCTTATAGTGCATATTCTGTGCAAAACTTGCTCTCAAATTCCAATTTTTAATCATCAATTAGTCAGTTCCAACTTTCGTTTCGCCATAAGGAACTATGTAATTTCGAAACTTCAAACACCTATTTCTCAGAATAGCGAAAACTACACTTACACGCCTTGTCCTCCAAGCCCCTAATTGTAGTAGCAGTCAAGTTAGCATCTAGAGACACTCTATTGACATCCAGGATGCTATTTTAGCATTTTATTTTTCGGTGCGGAACGATTGTTCACCCCTA